>VWZW01003553.1:160273-191981 GCA_013397115.1 Edolisoma coerulescens | reverse complement strand
AAAATGGGCTCTGTGAAGTTCCCGCAGAGCTGAGCCCTTTGCTGTGCACGGGAACAGCCGTGCCCAGGCAGGAGAGTTATTTTATTGTATTTCCCCGAATTCCCCATTTCCATGCTGAATTCATCCACTTCAGTTATAGCCACCAGTGTACTGGCAGCCAGCACACCAGGACCCACCACACCAGGAAACACCACCCAGGGCAGCATCACTGAAGACAACTCCTACCTGAAGATGCCAGATCCAGGTAACCTCAATACAGGGAGGGAAAGGGGAACAGCTGGACTCTTGTCCACTGATACCAAGGGGGATCCAGCAGATATTCTGGGATGGGGGGGATTGAAAATCCATACAGCTTTAGCAGAAGTGGAATGATTAAATTTCAATGTTTCATCCCCCACAGGAAAGGCTAAGGATGACATAAAAAAGCATGGACATGTCTCATGCCTGGGCACACCAGGAACAGGGGGAGGGACGGTAGAGCCTCGGGGCCCAGGTCTGCTTTTAGCCTTATCAGAGGACACAGGAAAACTTTTGGCCACGTGTCCTCCCTCCAGCTCCCAGGAAAATGTTGACACCAGTAGAACCTCACTGCAGGCCCAGGGAAAGCCTCAGGCACACCAGGCAGGGCCCTGGGCAGCACCTTTGGCTCCACCAGCACTGGCTTAACACCAGCCAGGAGCACCTGGTGGACCTTCCCACTTCTCTATTCCTGCAGAGAGAAGAATGCAGGAAGAGCTGAATTCCTTCTGTCTTGTCTTCATCTGGGTCCCCTTGACAGGCCTCTGTCTCCTGCTCCTCCAGCTCCTGGCCATCACCATCATGCTGTGTCAACAGAAGACTGACCACAACTCCTTCTAGATGCACCTCTGGCCTGAAACCACAGCCCTGTCCCTCAGGAAGATGGATGTTCTGGATGCTTTGGGAGGCATGGGATAACCAGGACACAGTCACTGCAAGAGAAGGATCCCTCTTATAGTCACTGCCTGGATATCTTCCAACAAATCACCTCCACACTTCCAGAGTGACCTCCCCCTCCCACTCCAGCTCTTTCCAATGATTCTGTACAAAGGAGGTGCAATGATCTCTCTGCAGCATCAGGGTTCTTTCCCAATAAAAGGCCACATGTTATGCATGGGAAGCATTGCAGTGAAAATGTATTTTCTCTATTCAGTGTTGTTGAATGTGGCATGTGACACACACCAAAATTAAATGTATAAACATTGAACAGAAAGCTGTTCAGAAAACTGAGTGAAAGCATTTTTCTGAATTTCAATCCCTGTAAATTTTGTTATTCTTCCTAATTAGATTAGTATGTCATGACCCAGAGATTAATTATTTATTGCCTGTTCTACTGCTTGGGAGCCTACAGAGGACAATTGTGGGGAGAAACAGGACACGGGTATTTAAATTCAAAAAAGCATCTCAAGAAGATGAACACATGCACAACAAAATCCTCACTACAGCATGCAATCCTAATGTAGAATAAACAGAGAAAAGTAAAACCCCAAGCAATGAAAAAGACATATATTTTGGCATTATTAACTGACATTACTAATAGTGATGCTCCACCGTGCAGTGCTGCACTAAGACCCCACTCTTGAAGCAAGACTGATCCAGGCAAGATTGATGCAGTGAAGAACTGAAAGTAGGAATTCTTTGGGTTTGGGTTTTTTGGTCATTTTGTAGGGTTTGCTTGTTGGTGCTTTTTCTGCAGTCTTTCATTTGCACAGGGAAATAAACATCCAGAAAAAGAGTTACAACACTGACGGTGGTAATTACCCCCCTGAACACAGCTCCAAATCCACTGCATGGTGGAATCTTCCCATTTTTGACCTCTAGTACCACTTTAACAGATACCATGAGTTAGCATAAGCCTATAAGGGAAGGGAGTTGAAAAGCAAATCCAGCTCTCCAGCTGTGGATTTTCTATGAGATTCTACACGGTCCTGGACTTCTGCCCATCCCAAGATACCCGGGGGTAAAACTTGTCCTTCTGTCTCTTCTTTACACAAGGTTTTCTATCACTGAGCTCCTTGAATTTTAGTATGTTTTACAAACACACCCAATACACTGCACTGAACTGCTCTGATTCCACCTTTGCTGCAGAAGCAGCACAATCCTCTCTGCAGGAGGTCAGAAGGCTGAGGGGAGCAGAACAGCTTGGGGTGAGCACCAAAACAAACCCTTTTGTAGTCACTGCCCCAGTTTCTCACTGAATACCCCAAACACAACCTACTTCACCACGGAACCCTCCAGCAGAGGCAGTGGCCCAGCACAGCTCTCCAAAGCAACACTGACTTTGCTTTGCCAGCTCTTCCTTCCACACAGCCCCCTGATCAGCTCATATATCCAGCTCAGCTGAGCTGCACCCAGCACTGCACCTTGGATTTAAACCTATGGCCCAAAAGAGCCTGTAAAGTTTGCCATTGACAGGTAGAGCTGAGGAACAATATTCTTTATAAACCATTTACAATCTGGATTTTCTTTAGAAGACCTTTGCACCCCTACTAATAAGGTCCCAGTAGAAGGCAAAACCAAAATCACATCTTTTGCACTAAAATGTTAAGAAGAAATTGCAAATATCAGTGCAGCAGTGAGAAGGGAAAGTGCCAAGAGCAACTCCACCCCTGCATGCATACACCTCCAGCAAATCATGCAAGTTCAGAGCAAACTGGCTGGGTTTGTGGTTGAGTGGCAATGTCTGGGCAAGGAGCCTGGACTGCTGCTTGCACTAACAAAAAGGGGAGGACTGGCTGAGCTGGAGTCCAGAGAAGCAGCTCAAAGGTGCTTGTTTGTGCATGCAGGAGGCTGCTGTCAGACAGGCCCTTCAGATCTGACAGCTTTTTGCTTACAGCGTATGGAAGAGGTTCTAGTTCCACAAAAAAGAGACTGAGCAGGGTGCAGAGGCAAAGGCTGGAAGCTGTTACAGGCTGACACAAGGCAAACTGGGGCCTGGCCTACAGCATGACTTTCAAAGAGGAGCAGAAGGAATACATTTTTTCAGAGGTTGATGGTTACCTAACTGCACACTTGCTCCAAAGTAATAATGGAGTAGCTCAAAACTCTCAGAAGCTGATGGGCTAAAGATAAACAACCCAGGAATTAACACTTAATGGTGGGGAGAGCAAGAGCTGTTGCACAATTTAAGCATAACCTCAACTAATAAAGGAAAAAAGAGTACAAAATAGTTACTGAAAGCCTATGAAGATGAGGCAGGCATCAGATGCCCCCGAAACACAGAGCATCCAGAATTTGTTGATAGACCCCTGCTTCTACCCCATCCACAGCTTCACTTATTCAGTGAACTTTTCTCAGTGAGGAAGGACTTTGATAAATAAGCTCCAGATACACAATACAGCCAAGATGACTCCACCAGAGTTCGTAACTGGACTGGTCACTTTGTCTGTCCAAGCCTGTATTTTGACAGATGCCTTGCCACAGGGAAGGCACCCAAGCTCCACCCAGACTCCTCAGGCTAATTCTAGGGTGACATTTTGTGCAAGTGCTTGGAAGCCACCTGTGGAACCATACCCTTGCTGCTGCTTCTGCAGCATTCAACACAAAAAAGCAAATGAAAGCAAGGAAAAAAGTACAGAAACCTGTGGAAGAACAGTAAACAGGCAGTGAAACATGACCTTCCTGGAAGCAGGTTTCTTCCTTCTGATTCATCTGACATTAAATCTATTTGACATGCAGGGTCAGCACAACTTATCCATCACTGGATTCCCATCCTGAGCTGTGCTGAATGAATTGAATAAGTATCAATTTTTGTCACGGGAGATCAATCACATCTGTTTGTGTTCCACATTCCTGGAAACCTCCCGTGCAACCTAGAAACCTTGCAAAATACTGAATTTACTCTCAGTTCTGAGGGGAAAAAATTGTCAGTCAAAATAGTTATGTTCATATATTTATTTCCTCTCCCCACAGGCAAATGTCTCATGGATGATGCTCAAGACTTGAATGGAGCATTCAAGGTGCATTATTTGCACCTTCCCCATCCCCTTGTTTTTTTAGCCAAAATAAAGGGAAAATCACAGCCACAACCTGACCGTAAGAAGGAGGAAACCAACAGCAGTGTCACCAGGTCTGAAAATTAACACGAGGCAGAGGAAATGCAGCAGAAAAGGGTATTTCCTTTTCAAAGGCTGAACTCAGGGAAGGTTTGCTCACTGCAGCCCAGGTCACAGCACCCACCAGCCTCTGAGTCTGAGCCAAAGCACTGAGTCTTTGTTCCAGTCTGCACTGCTGTTTTAAAACACCCTCTAGAAAGTGAAAAGTTCTGAAGTGGAATAGAAACTGGACACTTCCAGGGCTTTTGTATTTGAATACACAGATACAGCTGTCCCGTAACAATCAGTACGAGTTAGTGTGATCCAAAACACCAGTTCCTACATATAGGCCCAGTAGGACTCAGCAGAGCTTACAGGAGGCTGTAAACAACTCCAGTTTCTGTACTTCTCTTCAGGACTGCTAATTTAATGCAAACTTGAAGTCACAGAGAAAGATTAAGTCACTCTCATCTCAGATACAAACATTTTTGTAAACAACTCTTCCTTTTTACATATCAAGACTTGAATTAAATTCAGAGTAGTGATGTAACACCACATTACAGCGTTAGTCACTACAAGTCATTGCTGCCACATTTTTTTTCTCTTGTTCTCAAAGCTTCTTTTCCTATTTCTCTTTTTCACAAAAGGAAAAGAGCAAGAGTTGGGATGGATTAAGGAGCATGAGATCCCTCCCTGCCCAAGAGACAAATCAACCTCCGAAGTGATAAGCACAGAAAGAAAAACTGTATCTTGCAGAGGGCAAACAAACCTTGCAAGGAAAATCTAACCCAAACTTACTGCCTTTAACTCAGCAAGTTGGCTCCGAGTGATAAATAACTTCAACCTTGAATTTTAGCAGCAACCATCCTGTAAGTGTCAAGAAGAAAGATTCAAAGCAACAGGATGGAGACAGGTCTAAGCTAACAGGGATCAGAAGCTCTGACTCATTACTGGTAACACACAGCATCCACTTCAGCTTCTCCACAAATTAATTAACCTCACGGAAAGAAGACTGAAATCAATGCAATGTTTCCATAGAGGAAGACTGATTTTAGGAGGGAAGATTATTAGTTCACCCATGTCTAGTTGCAATGGGCAGTGCTGAGGTCACAGCAGGAAGACTTAATTAAAAAATACTTCAGAGAGCAGCTGAACATCAACAGCACTAAGAGGAGGTGAGGACATGAACTTTGTGTTAATGACAGCCAAAAATGAACAATACCTTTGAAGTCTAAAAAGGCTATGTGATACTTTCATTTTCTACTCTTTTTAAGGTTTGATAATGCTTTATAACACAAGTCCGACTTGTAACCCCACAAAACACATCCCAATACAATTCCTATTTAAGGCATTTACAAAAATTAAAACTCAAGTCTATTAATAGACATTGAACTAACACTACAAACAAGCTGCTGCCACAAAAATCAAGTTTATAACCATTCATTACTTTCGGAGCACCCGTAAGGTAAACTTTATATAAGCATGGTGAAAAAATTCTTGGCTTGATGCCCATCCACACCACTAACTGGTGCACTCGCTGCCACGGAGCTGCTGTTCTGACACAGTTTGCAAAGGGGAGAAGCATCAGCTGCAAACCCAGCACAGTCCAGGGAGTGACACGGTGATCTGGATATAGATACAAACATGCTGAACGTCTCTACTCCCATCCTGCAGCACTAAAAGACTCTTGGGGCACACAGGGCTAGTTTAGGGACTAGTTAAAGGCTTCACAATCTGGTCCAAAAGTGTAATGGAGACAGATCTCAGATATCACTGTAGCTTCAAAATCAAATACTTTTTTTACTATTGATATTCCCATCCCCTGTTAGAGACAATGCACATCAGGTGCCAACTACATTTTAAGTATGGAAACCACGGAGTTTTATTCACTTTTCCCCTGCAAGCACTTTCTCCAGTTACCAGAAGCGTATCAGGCAGCAGGAGGAGAGAACCCACATCACTTCACAGGGCAAACTGGATTATCTGTGCCAACCAAACTGCAGAACTGCTTCCCAAATGCCCAGCACAGCCTCCTGTTAGGGTGAGCACACAGACTCAATACTGAACCGTGAGCAGCATCTGTTGGTAGAGTTGCACAACTGCAGGCAAGGACTTTTAAGTCAATGTACAGGCAGACAGGAAAAGAATGCCTATGATCTGGTGAAAACAGCTGAGTTTTTGAATTAGCTGTGGATCTATAACATGCACTAGTTAAGGTGAGATTTAATACCTAAGGTGAATTTGTACCTTATTTCCATTTAATAACTGTTCCATTCTTGGACTCTAAGCTAGCAACACTTACTGGTGTTCACACCAGTGCCAAAACACCATCAGTGTAACAGAGAAAGATGCAGCACTCATACTTCAGGCTGGTTGTGTGGGGGTTTGTTATTATTGGTTGGGTTTGTTGGGTTTTTAATTACTCCATATGCCATTTCATATAGATCCAAAGCATGAAGCAATTCCAGTCAAAAGAAAATACTAAAAGCAATTTCAGCAAGACTAGGAAACCTACATGGAAAATAATATCCTCACCCGTTTATTGTTGATTTTACCACTTGGTAACGCGGCTGTTTGGAACTCAGTGTGAATACAACGTAGGTTTTGCAGAAAATCACACACCTGTATTTTTTCACACGTATCAAACACATCTGAAGTTTAAAATGTGTGTGCCTTGACTCGCTCCTCATTTTATAATGTCTCTGTAGGTTTGTCCATTGTCACTGATCCAGTAAGAGTCCGACTCAGTCTCTCCAGTCAGGTGACAGACAAATTCAAAAGGTGTAGATTTCCCAAAGACGGTCTTCTCTGTAGTGCATTGTGCTAGTGCATTCAACCAGTGTGTCAGTGTTCAACCAGACAAGCTTGGGGTTGGTTGGTTGTTGTTTTTTAACTACACAATACAGAAATATAATTTTACATGTAGCTTTGCATGCCTTATGGCTGCTTGCCCTACTATAGGACAGTGCAATAAATACAAATATATGCACACTAAAAAAGATTCAACTGCCGTGATCTACATCTCCTTTATGAGTACAAATTTACCTAGTCAACAATATGACAAATTTAGCAGAAAAAGTGGCAATGGCAGTAATATTCTACTACAAAAACAAGGCTAGAAGCAAAGTGTTCTCAAGCTACAGAAAACTTGCTACCTCCTAATATATGATGTAGGGCCCAGTTCTGCCAAGTGCAGAGTCGTGATCAGTAGATTGCATCAGAACATGCTTTTCCCCCCATTTAACAATGAATACTTCTACAATTTATTTGGTTTTGATAACTGTTTATAAATAGCACACTATAATGACTATTAAACTATACAGCAACATGACATTTATAGCCTAATCCTGAATACAAAGTTCAAAGAACATGACTACAAAGGCCAGAGAGCAAATGTCATCGACTAAAAGCATTTCCACTTCAGAATTTATTGAATGTTCTCTTACACAAACACTTCTCGACTGTGAAACCAGAGGAACAGGATTTCCTATTCCCTCTCTGCCCCAGTAGTAATTTAGCCACACATCACCCTTATAAATTAGTGATGGATTTTAACAGGTAGCCCCTTGGGGCTATATATTTTATATACTTTATATATATGCACATTTACTTTGAATTCTATGTAAAAGTTGAAAAAATGTTTGAAAGAAAAACTCAGAATATATCACAGCATTTTCAGCGAAAAAAATACAAATTAGTTTTATAACGACTATTCAATTTATCAAACTTTTTTTTTCTGAAGTATTTACCTTTAATTATGTACACATTACAGGAAATAAAACTTTGTCCACAAACATTCTCTAAGATGACAGTTATCAATAAAATGATAGAATAATAGCAGGAAGAATATGAAACAAATGGGGGTGATCAATTTCTGCTTTTAAAAAGTAAAAAGTCACCATATAATTAAGTACAAAAACCTGCATTGAATGACAACTGCTGGTGTAGTAACTTGATCAGGTATGGAGACCAAGAGTATAGTAAAGCCCTATGGTAATAATATTTCTGTAGCATTTCCACTTGGTATGTATATACTAAATGTTGGCAAAGTTTCTGTAGCATTAGCTTATACAAACATAGGAGTCCTCAGTCTGCTGCATAAAAGGGAACAAGTGTGTTTTAATTCTCCTGAAATGCACCTGAAATCCAGAGTGTCACTTACAAACTGCATAATGAAACTTTTCTTCAGAAAAATATCTGTTTGGCATCTCCAGGGCTCTGTTCCATTGGACAATAGGGGCATTTTAATCTGGGGACAAAGACAACGTGTTAGAATTGGGGCAATGTGTGACAACAGAGCATTAAAGGTATTGAGTTTTCCCCCTGTAGCATGAAACAACTGCACTCTTAAGCCACAACACTTTACTTGGCTCCACTAAAAGTCACTTTTAGCTGAGAGAGAACTTAGCATGCTTTTCCTTCTAGTCATAATCTTTTTCATCCTTCACCCACAAGCCTCTGAATTATTAGATTAATCATAAAGAGCAATTTCTTCGTAGTTATTATTTCTACTTCTGGGTTCGCTTGTTGCATTTTAGAATCACAGAATGGTTTGGGTTGGAAGGCACCTCAAGGACCATCTCATTCCAACCCTGCTGCCATGGGCAGGGACACTTTTCACCAGACCAGGTTGCCTGGAGCCCCATCCAACCTGCCTTGCAGTAATTTTCAGCTGGTAGCTTTCACTGTGACTTCCTCAATATCTGGTTCACTTTACTGTCTGGTTCCCAAAATGCTGTCATTTTCCAGCCCACTTAGATCAGCTCCTGCAGGCTCTAACTGAAGGGTCAGCCTGGTCTCCCTGTTGAGGTCTCCACTGATACAATCCCACCTGCTTACAGTATTTCTTCTTTATAAACAAATTGATTTTTTTGGAAGCATTGATCCATTTTTCCCCCCATCTCCTACATTTGGGTATTTTACCTTCTCCCCCCACCCTGAGTTAATATTGTCAGAGCTGTGCTGTCACTAAAGCTGATCAATGAGTGAGGAATGAGTGATCAGGGACAGGAATGATGTAGCAGCATGTTTACTGCTTAAAATGGCTAAATTCACCCAAAGTCACCCACAAAGGCTTCCCTTAAGGCTTTTCTAACAGGGCACAGAATGCAAACATCACTTGACATTTTCATTCATAGCCTCACTTATTTTCACACTGGATTTCCCAGAATGACTTACAGCTCTAAATTAAGCTGACAGCCTCCACAGAAGCTGTACATATTCAATCCAAATAACCACTGTTCTTCCTCAAGAAAATCTGTATAGCTTTCTCTCTCCTGTTTGCTGCTTCCCAAAAGCCTGAGGCACCCCACGGATATCTAAGGAGGAGTATTTCCACAGTTATAATTCCCCTCCTTGCTCAATTACTAAGCCATATTTCCCCCAGAGGTTTGATTTTATTTTTTTTAAGAGATTTTTCATGCATTACTCACCTTGTTCCCAAGGAAAAACTGTGTGTGTAAAGCCTTCCAGTTTGAATTTAAGACAACACAATGGTGGTTACAACGTGAAAAATTACTCTGCTCACTGCATTCCTTCACACAAGCTCACTTTCAACAACATCAGAGGGTTTATTATGCTTTTCTCCAGTGCATCAGCCCAGCTTATCCAGCTTTTAAGCCATTCTCCAAGATTAACAGGCTTCCACCAATCACATAATTATGGACTCAGTTTTCCCAAAACACAGTATTCTAGTTTTAAGATTTGTCCTTGTGTATATGTTGCTTGAAACAAAAGAATGGTACTTACTTGCTGCCATTAAACATTTTATTCAAAGCATCTCTTGATATAATATGACCACAGACTAATTTCATAGGTGGATTATTATCTGTTGTTTGCTGACGAAGGATGGGACAGGCAAATATTGAATGATACCAGCACTTTTTACCGAGGTCCACTTCAATCTGTGAAAGAAATTAACATAAAAATTTATCTTGGGAAATTACATTTCCAGATAATTATCTCTTTAGGTCATGGCCCTTACTTAACAGATTTCACAATTCAGCTGTAAAAGCAATAAAATCCATCGTGTGGATGCCTGACAATTTCCCAGCCAAAAATACTTAACTGTGATCTTAAAATGATGATTTATGTTGGGGATGGGGAGTAACAACAAAACAGCATATTCTGCCAAGGGACAAGTGCAAATTTTGTTGCAGATCTATGTCCTGGCAGGAAAACTGAGCTGGTGACCCAGCAAGACTTTCTGGAAATCACTGGCTAGGAAATAAAAAGTAGCTTATAGATTTCATTTTAGGGGGAAATTTAAAATGAGAAAAAACCCTTGGATTGACTTTGTTCATGTTCTACAGCTTCTTGAAAGGCTCTGCCAACACCTTCATGTCATGTGAATAATGAAGTGTATCAGAATCACTAATTTTCAGTACCAACACAGAAGATACTTGTGCAGCACAACTCTTGCCATGAGGACAAAATGATTTCAGAAAGGGGCACGTAACAGAGAAGAACAGGTCTGTGGCTTCAGTAATTAACAGAGAACTCCAAAAATCACAGCTTGTGTACCTAAAGCACCTGGCTCTGACCAGTCCTCTGTTCCAAAGGTTTAACCTTCAACAAAATCCAACAATGTGACCTTTTCATGCTACTTAATCTGTCTTTGCACAATGAAAGTAATGTTTCCCACCCCCCCATACTGCCTTAGCAGAACACACCAGAGACCCTTCAGTTTAGAAAATGCAAGGAGACACACGTGTATTATTAACTGATTTGCATGGGACAGCAATCTTCTTCCAAATGCTCCCTTAGCTATTCACTCCTGGCTGGACAGCACGGCAGAAATCTGCCACACTTGGAGGTTACACTCTCAGCATTACAGAAAACACAGCTGAGAGAAAACTCAACACTCATCCTTACTCTATAAATGAATCTCTTCCAGCTGCAGTCGAAGAGGCTAACTCAGTTCATGCCCAGTTTGCACTAAATAAGTTTCCTTTCCAAATCAGGAGCAGGTCACTGGAGAGCTGCACACGCTCGGTAAGAGCTATAAAGGGAAACTGGGGTTTCATAACAACTGAACTTCATTTCAACTGATACAAATGAGACGTGCTGGAAGCATAATGCACTGGATCCCAATTCCCATGTCCCCAGATGCAGTACTAATTCTTTCATCTCCTGTCTGCCTGATAAAGAGCCAGTGCAAAGCAAGCCCTGGACTGAGTTCAAGCCTAGCTAGGGGAAGTGAATGTTTCTCTGTGGGATCTGTTTTCTTTCCAGTTCCACAGAAACATCTCTGGGTAAGTGGAAGGTGAGAGCATCAGCTTCTTTAAGGTCATTTATCAAAGACCTTGTCAATGCAAAAGGGGATAACAAGTGAAAGGGGGAGCAGCAAACACAACTGAGAGGTACAAACCTGACAGACAAAAAGAATGGAGATGACAAGAAGAAACAACTTAAGACAGCTACACTGAGAGGTCATCAAGAAACTGCAACCAAACCTGTCCTTTGCAACAGATAGGAATTTACACCTGAGGGTCTCTGAGGAGAGGGGGTCAGCAGAAGCATACAAACTGTAGGAGAAAAGTGCAGGGGAAGGGGACTGGGAAGGAACAGCTGGAAAAGGGTGTAAAAGGGACTAGGAGGGCCATGCTGTGACTGAGGATCCATGGGCACGTGTTTGCCTGTGAATCTGGAGTTTGTGCTTTCACTGGTGAATGTCAATCACTTCCAGCCAAGGAGAAGAAAAGGATCTGGGCTGTCTGTACTTATGTTTTATGTGAGTCCTGTGTGGGAGCTGCTGAGGGCAGTGCTGTGTCCAGGGCAGCCTGTGTGGCCAGCTGGGTCAGTGTCTGGCTGTCTGGGGGTGTCTGTGAACCCCAGGGCTCTGTGCAGCAGAGAGCCCCAAGCCCCAGAGCTGCTGGAGGTGGTGGCCATGTAAAACATCCCATAACATGCAGCACAAAAGAAACCTGAAAACAGCATTTTGCTGTTAGAAATCTGCCCTGGGACAGCTCAGCACCAACTCACCGGGAGTTCGTCCTTCTGGTTCCAAACCCCTGTGCACTGCCTTTGCTCAATAACTGCCTTGATATTGATTAGAGCTGGTAATGCTACACAACCTGCCGAAAAACTGCAGAAAAAGGACATGTTACTACAAGGTGCATGTTAGGAGACCAACATTTTTCATATTTCTACTTTAAAGGTTAACTGGGACACAAGGGTTTTGTATTTTTTCATCCACATTTTGTTTTGCTTGGAGGGAGCTTAGAAGTACAGACAAGCAAGAGTTTTGGGGCAGGTTATCAGTTATCCTGTATTTTAGGCTGGGGCCCTCAGGTACTACATTCTGGACAGAAAACAACAGTTAATGCCTCCTCTGAGTCTGACAATGAATTGATTTCTTCTACCACCTACTTTGATTTTGAGCTGTACAGGAGGAAGACATCACATTAGTTTATACAGGTGGTTGCTCTCAGCTATGGTAGAGTACGTGCAGCCTAAGAGTTTCCATGTAACCCACGCGTACACACAACCCATAATCCTTTAATTACACATAATTACCATGTCAAGAAACATGTCTTTCCACCTTCACCTTAAACCATGAAAAGAAATGTAGAAAAAAAAACTGGTAAGGGAAGGAAAGAAAGGGAAGGGAAGGAAGGAAACCAGGCCTTGTGGCAGTATAAAACTGCCCCAAGTGTGTGTCCCAACAAACAGTTCAGCCTCCTCTGGGATTTACCCACTACCAGAATTTAACACATTATTTGGAAATATTTCAGTGTGTTACAAAAGGAAGTATGACACAGTTTCCACAAATTAACAGATGATTTGATGGATTTAAGTCTAATGACAGTACTACAAATCACCAGCAACAGAAACAGGATTTGACCTTGGTATCAGCCTGCTCTGTCTGGCAGATTATTTTACTATTTGTGCAAGTTTTATTGTCTACATAAGTCATGCCTTCCTCTGCCTGAAACCTGTGGATCTCTTGCCTAAGCTTAAATAAATAAATAAATAAATAAATAAATAAAATCTCTCATTTCCAACTGGCCATTTTAACCCTTACACTTTGCTTTTGTGTTATTTCAGCCCTGCGTGTAACTTGTGTCAACCCTGTGAAAAGTTTAGACAAATAGTATTTGTGTGAAAACATCTCTGAAGAGCCCTTTCAGAGTATTAAAAACTCAAGTAAATAGTAAATTCAAATTCCTGTAGTCCTTCAAGACCCTGAATCACAACCTCCATAACACAAGAGTTGTTCCACTGTCTCCAGACAGTAACTCAGACCATGAGGCCTGTACAGGATTAGATAAATATTGGAGCAGCCAATTGGCATTTAAAAAGTGCCCACTACTCATGTTCTAGAAAGCAAAATATTTTATAGCAGGGAATTCACTTCAAGCTTGTTTAATTCCTAAAGGATCTGCAGCACTCCAAAGTCACACCAGTTTAGAACTGTCTTGTTTATGACAAGAGCATCAATACCACCTATACAGTAAATACATTCCAGCACAATCAATTCCACACCAGGAGCAGAGCAAATGCCCAACCACTCCAGACATCAGTAACACGGATTTTCCACTTCACAGAAAATCTCTTGGCCATTTGCACTGAAAACTGCATTGCAGCACCAGTGCACGAGCAAGGAAACTCTAAAGGACTGCCGTTAACTTGAATAAAACGAGAGGAAGATGAAAGTAAAAACCAGAGATTTAAGCTCTAGAGACCTATAAAACCCTCAAACTCAAACCTGAAAGTTTATTGTAGAAAAGCAATTAGTCTGAAGTGCTCCCTTTGTTGTTCCTGTTGTATTTTGTGACAGGTACAAACAGGAAAAGCAGAAGGCTTAACAATTTAAGAGCTCTAAAGCAAGCATAGAAGTCTAACAATAGTGAATGCACACAGTAAAAAAAAAAAAAAAGCCAAAACCAACAAACAAACAAACAAACAAAAAGAGGAAGCAGTGAAGCTTCTGTTAAGTAACAAATCCAGCCTATAAAGATACATATAATTTATTTTCACTTTAACATCTGAAATGAAAATGAGAACATCAGGGGAGTGTACTGGGGGAATTGACATGCAAAGGCTAAATAGCAGCTGATCTGTTTTATCTTCAGAGAAGCTAGAAGGAGATTAGGTTGGGTTTTCTTCATATTTCCAACAGCCTCCTACAGATTTGCATTTTGTCAGATTAGCTACTGAGCTTAAAAGTGCCTCTTTTTCTTTGCAAATGAGGCCCAGCAGACAATTTGGAAATTTTACCAGCTGAAACCACAACATAACTCTTAAGCATTCTTCTAAGAAGACCAGTAATGTGTGGATTAAAAACCAAAATTATCAAATGCTGATGGAATCATGGCCACATTTTCAGGGTTATTTTTCAGCTAAACAGCAGGGACAGTTGTCACACATTTGCTGTGGGAATAACTGGCTGATTGCCATCCTGATCTTTCGCACTTATGTATAAACCATGGAAGAAAAATTTCATCCAGGAATGCTTCCTCTTGAGCTGCAGTGGTGCACACAGGAACCCCTGGTTATTCATCTCTGCAGATACCCTGTATTTAATGCAAGCTAGATGAGACTACTTAAAAAGCCACCTCTTTTGTCCTTAACAAGAAATAGGAAGCAAACCACAAAGTACCTGGTCTCAAAAGCAAGAGAAAATCAGCATACCTAACACTGAGAGGGGATTCAACTGAGAGGCCCAGGAGAGCACAGGCATCCCTTGTGAAGATGTCACAGATGTCAGCCCACTGGTTGGCATCCAGCAGGTGAACGTACGGGGAGTTCTCGATGCCCTGCCGCAGGTACACCAGGCTGCCCATCAGAACCTGGATATCTGGGAGGGAGCAGGAACAGCAGAGTTTGAGCAACAAACAAAAGCTTCTGCCTCCAGCATTCACATGGAAAATAGGCAGAGACACCGGATCAACAGCACACATCCTCACCTCTACAAAACACAATTACAGCCACCACTGCCAGGAGAGCTCCACTCCACTAAGGATTGACTGGGGAGTTGCCGGGGTGTGCTGCCTGGGAATTTGCTTCTAGCAAGTTTACTTTTTTGGTAAGCTTTCTGACACACACGGTACCCGAAAAAATAGGCTTTATTGGATTCGGCCTGAGATGGTTCATTTAACTCACATGTTCTCCCTTTTTCAAAAGTTTAATTTCTCTTTGTATTACCCCACGCAGCAGAAAATAGCAGATGACTATTCCAAGAACATTCCTCTGCATTTTTAGCACTTTTCCCTGGCAGCAGGCCTATTCTAGATGTAATCTACATTTTATTTAAAGAGTCAAAAACCTTAAATTTAAGCAAATGTGCAAACGTTCAGATATTATTTTTGTACCCTCTTAAAAAAGATAATTCAAATTGTAAGGATTTGGGTTATACATGTTAAATACAAAAAGAAGCAGCCTTTAACAATCTGAAAATAATGCAGTAAAACACATTTGGAGCATGATTTATATTTTACCACAAGGTGCCATATCCCAGTGCTTTAAATCCCCTTAATGGGATCAAAAACGTACCTTTCTGATGATTTAGGGCGAACGGCTGGAAGTTTTTCGCATACTGAAGTGCTTCTCTTTGATTTGCTGTTCCACCCATCAATAAACTAATGAAATATAATCTGTGCAGTTTAAATTCCAACGAACTGTTCTGTGCCATGAGCATCTCTCTGTTGGATACCGCCCACCTGGAAGAAGCGAGGAGGTACAATGGGACATGACACGAGAGTAATTAAGTGTCAGCCCACACCACATGAAATCATTGCAATTATCTATTATCTACATCTATTTCAAGGAAAGTGTGACTGTTCCCTGAACTTCTGAGAGCCTCTAAAGAGCACAGAAAATGGCAAGGCCCTTTACAAGTAATGGAGCTACACAGGGTGCACAAAACGTGGACGATGTTAATTCTGGTGCTGCTGTAGAGGGTAAGCACTGCAAAATTCAACATTCACTGGCTGAAAGACAAGATTAAATTAGGCACAATATAAGGCAGAAATAGCCCAAGTCTATTGTATTTCAATTAATAGCACTCTGAATCTTAACAATTACTGACAGCTCTTCAGCTGCATGTCGAGAAGTTTGACCAAGAACATTTTCCAACATCCTCATTCACCAAACATGTTGTCCAAGCCACTGTGTTTGTGTGTGTGCATCTGTTGCCCTGGAGAGGGGAATTGCATCTATGGGACCTCAAAGACAGGCATTATCAAGATCTCACAGTGGGGGAAGGGAAATCAGTTTTAATATCATACTTTACCCTGCTTAAACTTTGCTTTCTGTGTTATTTTCAACTTGGACAATAAAAATATTTCTCATGTTCTGTGTCTCATTCACCATGACAACACTAATGTTTGGCTCCTAAATAACATGAAAAAATTCTTAACCATACATAAAGTAAAATGAACTGAAATTTTCAAAGCATTTTATGCAAGTTTTTTATTATTTAGAATTTATCCGTCCCTTTCTTGGTTTTTTTGGAAGGTTTTTCTGCTGCTGGCTTTTTTTTCTTTAATTCAATTTAGTCAGGCCTAAATCAATCCAATCTTTCTCTTAAGAACCTCAAGTTTCAATGGTCTCCAGTACATCTGTTTCTCATTAGTGTTAATTAGTTCTACTATTTTCACTGTGGGGGCCCTATTAAGCAAAAAGCTTTTCCCTTTTTAGCAAGGAAGTGAGGAAATCTCTGTTCCTTAAAAAAACCAGGGTATGTGAGGCTTCTTTTCAATCAATACTAAAATGAGAAAATTAAGCATTCTTACACTATTGGGAAGGCTTTCAAAGCAAGTCAGCCTTCTGCACTAGGATGTAGCATTAATGAGCAAATATCCACTTTCAGTTTGTTGTGGTGGAAGTATCAGGAGTCTGACTTCACTGGCAAGGCTTTGTAAAGACACAGTAACCTTTCAGTGGGAAACAGTGAAAAATGGAGCCTTTGAACTAAGAACAAGCCCTTCTGTCCCCAGTTTCAGGCAGTTTTAGATGAGCAGCCCCAGAAGACTGCCAGCACTGTAATCTCCACCAGGAGGGATGAGCACACTCACTAACCATGGCTGGTGGGTGGGTTTTGGGGTGGTTTCATAAGTTTGGGGGGTTTTTTAATTGTATTTTTATGATCAGTGGGCACAGTTTAAACAGGATATAGAGGCAATACAGTTCAATCCCAGCTACAAAAACAAGAGCCTGAAGTTAAAAACCATAGACAAATAAGCAGATGAAGGACAAAAAACTATTATAAATAAACACTAAGACTAGTCCCACAGTGCCATCAGTGAGATATTAATCTCTATTGCATCAAAAGAGCCTCCATCCTTTCCCTGCCAATATTTGCACCCACATGACAGAGTACTTCATCTTGCTGAGGTCGAGCCTATTTTTCCAAATTAGCTTTTAGGCAGGCTTTCCATTTTTAGTTCTTTGAGTGGCAGCACAGATTTGTATCAAAAGAAAGCAACTACAGAGGCAAGGCCTGAGGTGCTCGGTCTGGGACATGCTGTTCCTGCTTCCAACAGAAAAACAAAAAACCAGCAAGGGAGGTTTAAAACACTCAACCCACATACTCTCTATGACTGTCCAAATTTATTAGTAATCCCATCACCTGTCTTTCTACCTCCTCTCAAAATGACATTCAGAGTTTTCAGTTTTCATTTCTGAGACTCAAATCCATCTGAATTTTTTTTTTAAGTTTACACTATACTTTGCAAACCACAGGTACACAGAACTCACTTCAGCTCCCACATGGGATTTAGATGTTAAAATGAATTTAACAAAGCCTAGCAAAGATTAAATTAAGTTTAAATCATACCCCAAGGACCCAGCAAATACCAGGACCTGTGCACCTTGCTGTTTACAGGCAGAAGAGAAGAGAGCATCTCTTCCCCAAATTACAGCCAAAGCTTTGAACCACCAAGTAATTTCCACCAGGACCTCACATGGAGGTCGAACCTGGGCTCTGAAGGGCCGGAATACACCCAGAAAAATAACTGGATTTCCCTTCCCCATCACCAAATTACAGTGAGAAAAGTCACTGGAAATTAATGGGATCTTGCAGGCATACAGAGGTTACACAACTCAGAGTGCAGGGCCAGATGGGGCATCTACCAAAGTCAATGTGCACACCCCACAAGGGAAAACAAAAAAGTTATGGCCAGTCACATTCTATTTAAATCTCAAAGGTCATATTTTTAAGTGTTGAAAATTGTACTAGAAAGAAAAGCTGGATAACAAATACAGTTAGGGTCTTTTTTTTTTTTTGAGACACAAATACTGATTTCTATCACCTCAGCAGGGCTTTGAAAGTCGTTTTGAAAAGTCATTAATCTGACAACTCCCTTCTCATGGCAGTGACCAGGAGCCACCTGTGTTTGTTTTGTTTCCAACACTGAGTTAAACCAAGCACAAGCACAGAGTGCTGGCAGAGCCAGAGAGACTGGTTACCTTTTAATCCCAACCTTTCACAATTTTCCATGGATAAAACCTGCTACACTCCACTTCCTGGTTCAGGAGACTGTAATTAATCATCCTTGTGTGACACTTTGCTTCAACACCACTGTCAGCAGCCTGACCCTGCAATGGGCCAGTCTGGGGCTGCTTGATGCTGCAGCTTCATTTACTGATGCCAATTTTAGCCCAAGCAGCAGAATGCCACTTTCTGTCATATGGAGGCCATTCACACAGGAGTGGTTTCTATCCCTCCTCCTGAACACTTGTGTCTGCCAGGAAATAATAAGGGAAATACCTTCACAAGCATCAGCAGTTCTGTGGGATAACTGGGCAGTTAAGACATCAGTTACCTCCTAAACCAGAGAAGTGAAACCATGACATTTTGTCACATGTTGATCATCCTCCCCAAGAGCCATGGTTTTTACATCAGCAGCACCACTACAAATAAAGCCCCTCTGTGCCCAGCAGCAGCCCAGAGAGGCAGACAGCTTTTGCACTGTCCAGTTTAAACAGAAAAAACATTATACACAGAAATAAGACGGGGAGGAGGGAGACCAACACACAAACTGTGCTGACAATACACCCTATTGTCTGCCCATTCAGCTGGAAAATAAAAATTCCTTTGAGGGATGACCATGCCTTCTCCTTTGTTTGAAAAATATTTAATAAATTGCAGAAACTACACGATACAACTCAGCAGCAATGAGTAAGGCCTAAAGCACTGCAAACTGGAGCTAGAATGAATTGAGAGATTTCAAGGGAACAGACACAACAGCAAGTTACTGTTCCTCAGGGATTATCCTTCACAACAGCTCTGTTATTATTTGAACTACAAGAAATATGTGGTGTAGCTGACAGTAAATCTTGCTTCAGTTGTAATATCAGTGTTGCTTCCCTTCAATTAGCCAATTCAACAGCAATAAACCACCCCAGCTTTCCACCTGTGTAACTAGATTCAAAGACCAACTATTTAGGTCAAACTTTGCATGACCCAGAGGCATTACCCAGGATTTAGTGCATGAACACCAGGGTGTGAATATCAGAGTGCCCCTGCACTTAGTTTAGATGCCAGTAAGTGCTCAGTTGACACACCCCTGTTGGTTCATGTTAGAGGGAAAAGAAAATGTTGTTAACATGAAAATGTACTTATCTGGATAATGCAAAAAATTCTATCTCAAGTACATGATTCATGCTCTGGACTGAAACACAAATTTTGGATTTGTTTTGGCTTCATGGTTTTTATTTTTAAAAAGTCACTTCAAAGTTGGTTTACTTGTTTTGTTTGGTTGGTTGGGTTTTTTTTTTAATTTTTTTTCTTGCTTTTCAGAACAACCTAAGCTTAGAAACGTTAAAAAAAAACAGGGTGAGGGATTTTTAGGGGTTTTCTTACTGTTTTGTTCAGGAGGAATCCCACTAACAAGTGTCACTGTCAGCCCCAGGCTCTTCCCACCCTCTGGTCCTTTGTCTGGAAAGGGAGGGTGACTGAAGGACAAGTGAGAACTCTGATCCCAAGTCAAGTTCTGCTCACCCCAAAGGCTTTGTGGTACCCAACACCTTTAATAAGTCCTGGCATCCTTCACAATGGGACCTTTTAAAATAAGGCTCACTAATAATTCAATAGAAGGCCAAGCACCACCATGGCAGACAATTTTTCTTTCAAGTGATCAGTACCACCAATTATTAAAGTGAATCCTCAATCTAAGAAAGATACCCTTAGTTAAGCACTTCTCAGAGGGGATGGAAAAGGAAAGGTTCACTCAGTAATGCCCCTCTCAAAGGACAAGCAGGGACACATCAGAATATACTGAAGAGAGTACTGAAAGTGAAAAACTAAAGAACTGCTAAAAGCATTGTTAAAAAAAAGTGATGGAAAAAAATGAGTAGACTCACTCTAGTGCAGGTCTCAAAACTCTAACTTTTAATGCTTCCAATATTCGATTTAACTCCACAAATGGTTCTTTTTGACTTTGATCTATTGATAGACCAGATTCCTGAAAAGAAAAAAAAAAAAAGGCACTTTTTAGTTAAAGCATGAAAAACAATGGGTTTTCTGACAGCTCAAATATTCACCTGAAACACTCAAATAAGGAAGCTAACACAAAGCTAACACAGGAGACAACCTTCAACATCCACACTTATCATTACCTGACAAAGTTCCTCAGCTACATCCAACATTCCCTGCCGGAAGAAGTGCTCCACCATCACCTCATTGAGGATTCTCTGGCTGTCAGCCTGCCAGCACCCATCTATCCCCACACTGCTGATGTCCGAGTCAAAATTCTGAAACACACAAATTAACAGTTAATAGGCTGGAACAAATCACCCCACATCATTTTTCCTTAATTATGCAGGACACCTGTGTCTCCACCCTGATGCCTTCTGCCTATTACTCAGATGGCCCTCAATTATCTCCAAAGTGAAATAAATATATGTCAGCTTCCTCCATTACCTCCTGTGTAGGAAGAAGAAATCTTTTAGCTTGCTCGTTTCAAGTCTGAATATCATTCACTACAAGGAATTATACTGACAAATTACAAGTCTAGCTAGAAAGTCAGAAATCTAGTTAACTAAAGAAGGGGTTTCCAGCCCATTATGCATTTCTGAAGGAAGTATCTGCAGAAAAGGCTTTTTCCATATGTGAAAACGGAAAATGTATAGAGAATAGAAAACAAAATCACACTAGAATCAAGGCAGCATTATCAGTGCATCTCTGTCACTACAGCACACCAAATTACAAGCAAAAGCTTTAACTCAGTGATTTTTTACATAGCTGGGTGGTAGACTGAAAAAGCAGAAGTCACTTCTCCCCACACCCAAACAATGAAACTCAAATCTCTGAAGACCTCGACGTCCCAACAACAGGATGAGTTTTGAAGATCCAAGAGATCTTTTTTAGAGCTAACCCAAATGATCCCAGTGCCATGTATTTTTAGGCCAGTGGCCTAGGGACATATTCCAGGAATAACTGAAGATATTGTCACGCTGACTTCTTGGTAACACTTGGCACTGCTTGGCACTTTGCCTCTTGGCAGCAGGAGAGCAACATTTATTCTAATCCAAGATATAAACCAGGATTTCTAACTGCTAACATGTTTTCTGACCAGGGCAAGCAGGTTAATTTTAATAAAAATCCTCACCCACTGCTTAAAACAAACCTGCAAAATAAAGAGTCTAGAAGTCAGTGCATTGCTTGCTGACTACGGCTCTCTCCCAAGGATCTTCAGAAATCAGAATTTCAGTGAAAACAGCAGTGCTTCATCTGTGGCTATGTGAGGATCCACAGCCCTGCACAACATGGAAACACCAACCCCACACAAACACAGGCTTCTGTCACAGCAGGCAGGGCAGATAACACCCAGCTGGTATCAGCTGTCTTCCCATGCACAGCTCAGCTTCACACTGCACCTTCCTGTTACTCACCACTTACTAATTTCCTTCATCAGCACCTCCACGTCCCCTTTGATGCTCCTCTGTGTCATCATGAGAAAGGGGCAGCCTTCTCATCCCTGCACACAGCTCCAAAGCCACTGCTCCCTTCAGCAAACTTTCAGTAAAACATTGACCTTACTCTACCAGACTGTCTCTTCCATCTTTCTGAGATGGTGGAGCAAGGTGAGCATTTAAATTATTGCCATTGATTCATGTCTCACATTTAACAACATTTTCACTTGGGTGTCTTAACCTGTAAGCTCCTTGTCATGATGTTCATCTCTAAGCTGTATCTTGAAAACCTTAAGCATCTTGAAGACTAAATAATACTGTTCTTATTTATGCCAACCATTTGAATCCTTAAAGGTTCACCACCATTGCTGACTGTGGTCTCAATGTCCAACCACCGGCAGCAGGTAACACAAATCCATCAACAAAGCACTCAAGTTGTCTCACAACTATGAGAGACACAATACAGAATGCACAAGCTTGCTTTTGTTACCTAGTTTCTAGGGTGGAGATCGTCATTAATCTAAAAATAATCGACTTTACGTTACTCGTCATGCAATTCCAAGTCCTAGCAATGATACAACCCCCTGAGCAGAAACTGTATCCTTCTGGACAGTTACCAGCCATTAAAGCTGCACCTATGCCTCAAACATCATCACATCATTCCCAGTGCTTGGGGGCAGAGGTGGGGGAACTAATTAGCTCTGGGCTCTCACAAAATGCTCATTTTCTTCTGAAACAGCAAACCTTGTGAATCTTTACAAAACCCCACCATCAGATCTTCTCAAGTCACATAAAAGAAGTTATCAAGTCCCATGATAACAACCTGAGGACCTCAGTCGTTCTCTGACCAACCCACTCTTGACCATGTTCTCATTCCAATAATTTTTTTTTAGTTTGTTTTAAACGACTCTGAGGTCTGTATTATATGTGGGATTCTACAGCTCTGCCTCCTCTGGGTCCCGAGAAGTTTCAGGAACTGACTGCACAGATTACAGTGAGTGACTGCCACATGTCAGAACAAATTATCACTTGCCTTTGGCTTATACATTTCACAACTGTCACGCGTGCAGGATCTGCTGGTGACTGCAACCCTCAGTTTTGTTTTGTAAATGCTAACAGTATGCTAACTGACAGCACGTGGGGTTTAGTAAGATTTCAAAAGTTAAAAGAACTTCTGTAAGTTAAAAACTCCAGAAAGCTTAAAATCCGAGAACCACAAAATAACGTAAGCGTCAATTAACATTCCTGAGAAACACATCTTTTTTAAAAGCTTAACTAGCAAGCCTAGGGCCAAAATGTAGATTATTATGTGCTAAATACAGCAATGATACAATGTACAGCACATTACCAATAATTGCTAGAATGGGATGACTTCAAGATGCTCACAAACACAAGATGGACATTTTTAACCAACATACAACCCTCCCTGTTATTCCTAACAACAGGATATGAAGAAGAATGATGATTAAGGACAGTTCTATTCCTCAGTTACTCAGTTGAGATTATTTTGTGTGTTCCTACCTTCTGAAATCTTACCCCAAATACAAATAAAACATTTGTTTACCTTCTCTGTTCTATCTGTTTACACGTAAGATAAAGCTCAACTTGCAAGGACTCTGTATTTATGTAGCCCCATTTTTCACAGCAACACAATTAAATGATGTTCAGCAAAGGTTTTTAGTGTGTTCATATACAAGTTTTTACACGAAACAAACACTAACTTAAGCAAAAGTTTGCTTTTCCAAAACAAAGACTGGATTAAAATGTTTGCCTTATAACAGATACAAAATTCAAGGGGAAAATGGAAGGAACTACCCTTTACTCCACTTACTTTCCTAAATGAAGGCATTTAACCACTATTCAGACAGATTGCTGCTAGAGGGAAAACATTTACCAGCCCATCAAACATGCTTTGAGATGAATTCAAATCATTCCAGAAGAGTGATTGATTTACAGGGATGCTGCTGAGTGAGCTACCTGATAACAACTTGCTGAACAACAGCTACACGATGAGTTCTGGAAGCAGAGCGATTGCTAGTACAACACAGAAAAAACTGGATGCAAACATTTCCTTTCAAAGGAGAAAATGCTCTTTGGAAGAAAGGGTAGCCTTTCATGGATCAGAAACATGCAATCCACATAGAACTACCATGAAAAAAGATTTAGCTTATTAGATAAACTTTCCAAGCAACACACAATGCTCTGGCATTTCAGACTCTAATGTACTTGATGCCAAATTTGAACTTCATTTTGCTCTAAGGGTTTCTGTTCTCAGAGTGGACTCTGCAGGCAGACAAGTCTAGGGCCCATCCAAGTTTGTAAGCAATTACTGCAGTAACTTAAAAACTGACCAGATTAAACTTTTTATGTAGGCATAACCCTGCCTCAATGTGTGAAAAAAAGAAATTTAACCTGAAATGGCCACGAGCAGATAATACAGCAAGTTCTTTCACAATCCAAGCTTGCTGAATAGGAAGCCTATTGATTCTACATGCAACAACAGCTACCATTTGGCTGTGTCACATGAAACTGGTACCAGTGTTAGCACGTTTCCCAATCTCAAACCAGGCCATTTATGTGTGCCTGAGCATGCACAGGTAGTAAGACCATAAGCAGTGGTTTGGAGATGTTCATCTGTCTGTAAAATAAGTGAGGACTTACATGGGACAGAAACAAAACTCCAGTCTCATGAATCAAGGCAAGGGCTGTGCTTCCTTAAATTCTAATGACTGTTTTATTTTGGAAGCAGCAGTATTTTGACCAGAATGTGTTGAGAATCAATTCACTACATCAATTACACTTAATTACTTCTATTGGTTTAAGGTTAAGTATATTATGGTGAAGGGATGGGGGAGGGCAATTCCAGTTTGGGAATTGGGTGCCAACAAAGACTTTGCTGGCAGGCTGCAAGCACATTTTCCAGCAGCACAGCGAAACTGCATTAAGTACATATGGAAGATTTGCTTCAAATCTTTTTTCAAATTTTTCAGGGAAATGCTGAATTTCACCTGGATTTAAACATTACACATACTCATCTGAAAAACAGGCCAAGACTTTGGGGTATATTTTAAAGTAGTCCCCTTAAGATACTACAGCTGGGGGAAACTAATCAAAAAAATCCTACCAAGGACATATTTTAAGGAGACAATCCTAACTTGTGCTCTCAACTTCATGGAACTACATCCTTTGTTACAAGCAGAACTGGGGACTTGTGCAGTTCCCACTGCTTTTAATTTTTTAATGCAAGCACCACAGACAATACCTGGCACTGAAAATCCAGAGGAACAATCACACTGCACACAGCTAGCTGAACTCATTTTTGAAGACCTCACTGAAACAGGCTTTCTGACACTCAACAGGAACAGAGCATATTAATGGGATCCTTTCTACTATTTTACCAAGCCACATATTTGAAATTTAAGAAATGCTTTTATTTCCATCTATTCTTTTTCAAATAAAAACAGTAGATAAACTTTAAACAGCAGGATAGAATACTAGAAAAACTATTCCCATGACAACTGAAACAGCAATTTGGAGATTAGACTCAAGCCTAAGCTTCATTAAGCTCGCAAGTGTTTTCTTTGGCTTGTAAGAAATAACATCACCAATTTCCACTGAACACTTACACCTTTCTCCATACAACCTGGGGCTGTTCTACCTCAGAGGATTTAAATGAAGAAAGTATGGCTAAACCTGAAAGTGCACTTGTACAAAGTCCACTTGCTGAAGTAGAATTGGAAAGTTTAAAAACTTAGGACAAGATTACATAGATTTATTTCAGGCTTCAAGCTGGTAATAAGGATGGAATTTTACTCTAGTTAATTGGTTTAGATACAGCAGCAAGGATTTGAGACAGATGCATCCTTAAGCTTTGGATAACAGTGACGTGTGGATTAAAGCTATTAGTACAAAGTTTGAACTCTCCATGATGGTCAGTCAGATATAAACAAAAAATTTAAGTTTAGTGGACATTCTGCCCAACAACGTAGCATTATGTAGTTTGTTTCTTCATCACATTATTGTTACATTATGCTTTAGCAGTTTATCATTACTAGCAAAGTTTAAATGAGATTCCCAAAGGATAAATCAGTGCTGTGTAATGCTGCAAATGTCTTTGTCCTGGTGAACATTATCTTCCTTAATAAGGTGCACCTCAAACCAAATGTTTAGACCCTGTTAAGAGTCATGTTCTGATGCAAAGCTATCACAAAATGTCCATAAAAGCAAGTACCAGACTCCCTGCATACAGAACTACTTTTATATAAGAACAGAGATGGAGAAGAGCATGGCCTGAAAGTATACATGTAGCACCACTTCAGTGTAATTTCAAAGAATTGTTAATATTTACCTAAAAATAGGTACAAAAATACTTATGTCCAGTTATTGCTGAACTGGAATTCATTTGTCTCATATGTAAAGCACCAAAGACAAGCTGCCCTACCTTATTATTTATTATAGCACAGACATAGACTGAGATGCTGAATCCACTCTCTTCAACATTAAGAACACTGTCACAAAATTAACCCCCAAAACCAATAACACCCCTGAAATAGGCACAAAATGCCTTTCTTAAAAAATTCTCTGGCCTTACAGAATCACAGAATGTTTTAGATTGGACTTTAAAGATATCTTGTTCCAACCCCCTGCCATGGGCAGGGACTTTCCATTGGACCAGACTGCTCAAAATCCCATCCAGCCTGGCCTTGAATATTTCCAGGGATGGGGCAGCCACTTACACTGCAAAATGGCACTTTTGAGTTACCTGACAATTAACTAGAAATATATATAAAAACCCCACAGTATTTCTAATTGAGAGAAACATTGAAGCAAACATTTTGCTAAACTGATAATGCACAAAATATTTCTAAGTCCTGTAGCATCTATAGGGTATGTCCTGTAAGAAATCAGGAGATTTGAGCTGTCCCAGAAGGAACAGGCTGCCTGCAGTGAGTTCTGAAAGCAAATGCTGTGCAGCCCACTGGCTCGTCTTTGCTTCTGTAGCTGGCAGAAGATTTAGTTAAGATTAATTGTACCAAAAATCCAAATTCTGGAAAGCAGAGCACACACCACACGTGTGCTATAATGTGATACTGCAGGCTAACCACAAAAGAAATACCTTATCAATGGCTTTTCCAACTCGGGATACGCTGCTGTGGATGTCTTTATGATCAGAGGCCAGTTTTTGGACTGTGTCTTTTATTCTTTTACAACACTGGGTCATAACAAGTGAAATCGTCCCCGACAAGTCCCCATCTTGATCTAAACAAAAGAGAAGAAAATTACCAACTTTGTTACAAACAAATGGTAATATTAAATCTCTTCATATGCAACAATATAAAAAGACAAAAAGTGGTATTAAAAGAAAGAAATGCAATCTAGAGAGTATTTGCAAAGCAAGATCAGCTTAACTGGAGGCAGATGTACAGGAATTCACCTGTGTGAGAACTCTCCTGTGGAATTAGGAATCCAGTCGGGTGCACAATAACACTGAACAAGTGCAACAGTTTAAAAAATTAATGTAAAGTTCTCATGTCTCTCAGTCACAGCAGATGAATAAACATCCCAAAGAAACACTCAGCTCACAAATATCTCAGGATGTAACAGAAGGATACTGAAGCTACTACAGGATCAGTTTTCTTATAGACAGACCCCAAAGGTACATGAGAACATCCTGTTTAACTTCACGAGGTGCAAGCAAAATGTGGATTAATGATGGCCCAATTAATTCTTGCCCCACAAGCCACCCACTGCTATTGGACTCTGTGTTTGAGCTGTATGAACCTTCTGCTTCCTGACATGTGACAGTAGCTCTGAACAGTCTCCAGTTCCCCTCAATAGATGAGAAGCAGTCTGTGGAGGACCTGTGGACCTTGGTATGAGATTTATTCTCTAGAAACTGTGACATTTCTTAGCTGATGTCCAACAGGTTCAATGCTCTATGACCTATTCTGTGAACAAAATAATAAACAGGACAGGCTTACAGGGCCCTGACCACATCACAGCACTTAACAGCTTACACCCTTTGTGCCTTGATTCAAACATCACTCAGAAGCTTGAGTCAGGAAAAAAAATTATGGGTTTTTTTTTCTGTGCTTTATTCTGGTCCTTTCTTGCTGCTTTTGATTTAAAAATACAAGTAAAGTCTCCTTTCCAGTCTTACCTCTGAAGGTGTCTCCTTTCTCAAAGTTCATTCTACAAGAAGAATTTTTCCTTTAGGGACACAGACTTAGCAGCCTTCCACTGCATGGGAAGTCTATTTTAAGTGGGAGAGCAGCTCAGAAATGTCTCCCTAATATTCCAGACCCAAAACCTTCATGCGAAAGAACCAAACCACCAAAACATCTCTTTAGAAGAAAGATTTTATGGAAAACGTGATCGCTTTTTAAGTTCGTTCCTTTTTGATTTCGTATTTTAACACATCTTTAGTTTCAGCAGCATGTTAAGAGCCCAGTTTCCGGAGAGAGCAAAGGAAATCCAGAAAAAAACTGCAATCATAGGGAGTAGATAATAATTTTACAGCCACTTTTTCTAGGCACCTTCCTTCATGCACCCTCTGAACGCTGCTGCTGATGCTGTCACACGCTGAGCCACCTCCCCTCTGCCCAGCAAGCTGCTCCTGGCCAGCCCCACAAGCCCCAGCTGGGGAAGCTCCAACAGCATTTTTCCAACAGCCATAGGTTTTAAGAAAGAAAATAAGCTTTACCACACTTTTTTCTCCCTCCAGTCCCATGAAACCAAGGATCATCTCCTGGGCAAAAGGCTAATGGGGCTCTGTATTTTTTTTTCTAGTGGATGATTGAGGAGTAAGAGGACTGAAACAGTCACTGCAGTGATTCTGTGCATCCCAAATTAAAACCAAAAATTCCACTCAACTATTCCAAAAAGTTCATCTCCCAAAATTATTTCAAGAATAATCATTATTTCTTACTTGCTATTTAATTTGTCTGATAAACATTTAAAATAACATGAAGGATCTTCAACTGTCTCATGAATTTTGCCATGGCAAAATGACCAGCCAGAAATTATGCAACAAGCAAAATGGAAACACTCATTCCCTAACAAAGAGAGGCTAAAATGCACTTTCTGAAAGCCATTAAGCTAAAACCCAAACAACCCACATGGGTGCCTGCTTTTACCTGAAGCAAATAAGTGAATTACTGGCCCCTGACACTGTAGCAGAAACCCAACTTCAGTAAAGCACAGAAAATACCTACACAGGAAAAGCCATCAGAGCTGTAAAAGATTTCCCCTCTGCACCCCTCTCTTTCAGCTCCAATCAAACTATGAGCTACTTGCACTAAATCAGCAGGAGAAAGCCTGCAGCCATCCCTGCTGCTAATTCAGGGCTCACAGGACACCACAGCCCGACAGCTCCTCTCTGTGATGTGCGTGCACAGTCACAATTAACAAAAATGTAAATATATTGGCCCACGAACACTGAGCACAGAGCAGAGTCCAATGCCAAGCTTACTCAGACACACTTATACCATCCAAGAACATGCAATCCTTGGCTACTCCAGAAAGACAGATACATCAAGGGAACAGAGAAGAAAAACAAACTTTATCTCCCCATTCACGGGCCTGAGCATAGGGCTGGTCTGTCCTTAGCTTTAACATGAAAGCAGCTCAAGACATTTTTAGAGACTGTGTGAGAGGGGGAAAGAAAACCAGTTTAGAGGTTAAAGCAGTTTCTAATAGTTTCTTTTTCTCCACCCACTTCCTTTTTATATCCACTGCCTATTTAAGGTCTTTTCATACATCTTTGCTCTCAGATCTTGTCCTACAGCATTAACCTCTTCTTCAGCAGTGAGGGCTTTCATTTCTCTTTCTTTTTTCCTTCATTACATCCAGGAGCCTATTTCTGCAGTCCATATCCCTGAATTAGGGTTCCACATTAAGATGTCTGGCTGCTTTCAATGGCATCCATTTCCAAAAATCCTCAAGATAGTGTATAAAAGCCAAAAATACCTGTTCTTTTTAGAAAGTTATAAATAACATGTTAAAGAAAAAAGAAAATAGTAAGAATTTTGGCCCCTATGAAGCCAGCTCACCCTCAGATGCCAAAATTGAGGAGTCCCCAGATGTCTGAGGGTGCACTTAGAACGTATTGGCTTCATTCTAGAGCATTTACTCAAAGAAAGCTCAATTTAGGATGTGCTCTCTGGGACAGCATCACTTGCTAAGTGCTGAAAATATGTCCAAGGCCTTCACTGGAGAGTGCCAAAAACTGCTGACCCAAGCCTGGATGGAAAACCCAACGAGGACCCTGAAAGAATCACACACTGGAACCTTTAACATTTATTACAAAGAGAGTAAAAGCTCTGGATCTGCAACAGGAATCTCATAGTCAAACCTTTACAGCCCAACAAAGACCAACACAAGCGTGAGGGTCACACTCACAGCTCTCCAGGCAAGGTCAGCCCCTCAGTTTGTGAAGACACGTACTTTAGTGACTGTCCTCAAAGCCCAAGCCCAGACTGTTTTAAACAGCACAAGTAACAGTTACTGAAACACAGTTCAAAACAATGTCAAAAAGACCCAGGCTTATTTCATCCCAAATAAACACTTCACAATTGGAATTCCCTGTTTGCTCTCTATAGAAACTGCTGGGTGCACACAGAGCAGCTCCAGCACACTCGTGCTTGTGTTCCTGGAATTATCCACACTCTTGTGGATACAGCTTTGCACCTGTATTTACACAGGACCACAGCAAACACGTTTTCCCCCGACCCAAACAAAAACAAAAGCAGAGCCGCAGCACAGTTGCTCTCGAGTTTGGTGTCAGGAGCCTGCAAGTTCCTATTTTTAATCCCTCAGCCATCACTCACTTCCTGCATGGCCTTGGGCAGATCACTTCAGCTGCCTCTCCATTCCCTCCCACCCCAGCAATAAACAGGGCGCTATCTCCATCTCCGGGATTTCGCAAGGTTTAAATGCCCCGTGTTTACAGCCCTCCCAAGCGCCCAGCATCAGCTGGGACATAGAGACAAGCCTTGTTTGCGTCCTGCTGAGCGCCGCTCTACCCCCAGCACCGCCAGACCCAGCCACAGCAAAGGAACGCAACTCAGGGACACAGGAAAAGAGAGACAAAAAAGAAAGAAAAGAAATGGGGGCGGGGGATGGAAGGAGAAAAGCAAACAGGTCAGCTCTGCCATATTTCCTCTGTACTTCCCCCGGGGTGAGCAAGCCCTTTGTAACCCGACATAAAGGGTTATGAACACACTGACCAGGGTCACGCCAGACCTGCTGGCCAGGAACAAACAAACCTCCCCAGCAGCACACACGAGGCAGGAGAGGCCCGGGAGGGCCGAGACCGATCACAGACTCATGGAATACGCTGAGCTGGAAGGGACCCACCAGAACCATCGAGTCCGGCTCCTGGCCCTGCACAGGACAATCCCAGTAATCCCACCCTGTGCCCGAGAGCATTGTCCAAACACTTCTTGAGCTCTGTCAGCCTTGGTGCTGTGACCACTGCCCTGGGGAGCCTGTTCAGTGCCCAACCACCCTCTGGGTGAAAAATCTTTTCCTGATATCCAACCTAAACCTCCCCTGCTCCCACATTTTAAATCTTCCCTGTCAACAACGCCCCCGAAGCTCCGGGGGCCGAGGGGGAAGACTCCCGGCTCAACCCCCCGCACAGAACCCTCGGGCTGGCGGGTCCCTGGAGCAAGGGCTCTCCTTGGGGAAGGGGGTTCCCAGCCCACAAAGCCCGAAGTTTTGGGGGGTGTCCAGCCCACAACGCCCCAGTTTTGGGCTTCCCCTCCCCGGGGAGAGGAGCGGGGCCGCGTCCCCTC
>VWZW01003553.1:88719-159866 GCA_013397115.1 Edolisoma coerulescens | reverse complement strand
CTCTTGGCCCTTTGGGCCGGGGGGGTGGGTGTGGTGTCATCGCTGGGGTGACCCCCGGGTGGTGCCCGGGGCACAAGGGGTTCTCTCCCAGCCGGGTTGCGGGGTGGCGTCTCGCAGCTGCCGCAAACATCGCAGAAGTAACGCCGAGCAGCGGCTCTAAGCAGCAGGCTGAGCTAAGGAGCCCGGAGAGCCGGGAACGAAGTGTTTAACCTGTCGTTGGGTTGTTAATTGGTCGGTAAACTTCCTGCTGGGTTTTGTGTTGGCCAACAGGCTGAAGTGCGTTGGACTGGCAGCGGCTTATAAAAATGTGCTCAAAGAGATGCCTCAGATCGAATTCCACTTGGGTAACACCAGCTCCGGGCGAATTCGGAGAAGACCACCAAGTTGATGAGAGGGATGAAGCACTTCTATGAGGAAAGGTTGAGAAAATTGGGGTTGTTCAGCCTGGAAGAGAGAAGGCTTTGGGGTGACCTAATTGTGGCATTTCAGTACCTGAAGGGAACTTACAGGAAAGATGGGGCAAGACTATTGACGAGGGCATGTAGTGACAGGACAAGGGGAAATGGCTTCAAAGTGAAAGAGAGTAGGTTTAGATTGGATATTAGGAAAAAGATCTTTACTGTGAGGGTGGGGAGGCCCTGGAACAGACTGCCCAGGGAAGCTGTGGATGCCCCTTCCCTGGGAGAATTCAAGGCCAGGCTGGATGGGGCTCTGAGTAACCTGAACTAGTGGAAGGTGTCCCTGCGCATGGCAGGGGGTTCAAACTAAATGGTCTTCAAGGTCTCTTCCAACTCAAACCATTCTGTGATTTTATGATGATGACTCTATGAACTTTGGTATTGGGAGGCAGTAGCCCAGGACACACAGGACTCTGTGGTTTTGTGTAGCACAGTACAAATAAAGCTCTTAATAAATTTGGACAAAGTTGACTGCAAAGCCAGCATTTGGTCTGAGTCTGGGACAGTGTTGCTTCATCTGTGTCCACAGCCCTGGGCAGGATGGGAAAATCAAGAGTTCTGTATTCTCACAAGAACACAGGACTTGTGTGATGCTTACTGTCAGAAATGGGTCAGATTTTGGCCCAAACTGCTGCTTTTCTATGTGTTTTTGCTCTTTATTTAATCACAAATTATGCTTAAACACAAGCACTAACTTCTGGTTTCATAGGTCAGCAGCACAGGGGTTTAATTTGTGAAGTTTCCCACTGCTGTGGGCTCCTTGGTCATCTCAGCACACTCAAGCAAGGTCTCCTTATTTATTTATTTTTTGGACATTAAACAGAGCTTACCTTCTTCAAGGGGACAACAAACAGTTTTTCACTGGTGCAAAACCAGAAAATGCAAACTGCCTAGGAAAAAAAGTGTCTTTATTTGAAGCTTTAATTGATCTATTCTGCTCCTGTAAATTGGTTTGTCCTGGTTGATGTCCGTTTTTCTGCCGGTAATCACTGTGTGTTTATGGGCAAATCAGATTCCCGCAGGGGGTGACCAGCAGCTCACGGCTGCAGAAAGCCCTGATCGCCTGCCGGGGTGTCACAGCTGACCCTGAACGGGGGGTTGGGCTTCAGAACCTCCTGGCGTCCTGTCCAACCTGAATTCCTGTGTGAATCAGCACCACATCACCGGGACTGCCTCACCCAAATGGCAGGAGGTGGAACTGGATGGCCTTTGAGGTCCCTCCCAAGCCAAACCATGCCAGGATTCCATGGTTAACCAGCCAGGGCTTTAGCTGAGCTGTCAGTAGTGGTCACTATGTTACAGATTCACACCTCTGTTAAATCTGCTTCCCATTGGCCATTAGTACATATCGGGAAACGTCTTCTGATCTAAAATTCCTCTGCCTACACACAATAATGTCTGGGCTGCTGCCATCTTGCTTTGAGACTCATAAAAGCTTCTTTGTTTTATTTAACATCAGATTATACGGAGGCACAGTTTCATATCACACCTGAAAACGTGTTGAGATGTACCTATGTTGATAAAAAAGCCCATCAAGGATTTCTGTGTTAGTGAGTTCCCAGAAATTCACAGAATCATAAAATATCCTGAGTTGGAAGGGGCCTACAAGGATCATCGAGGTCCAATTCCTGTCATCAAAGTAAATTGTATTTACAGGGTTGGCTCTTGGGAAAACTGTCTTTCAGGTGGTTTGAATATTAGTTTGCTGAACTATTACCTTGACAAACTCAAAAAAAAGTTGTGATGTTATTTTGACATGGTAAAGGATTGAATTACGATTTTAAATTCTCTTTTTCACTGATTTCAAAATGACAATGCTTATGTTCCCCACAGAAGTCTGGAAGGTGGATTATTGTCCGTATTCCCAGGCTGCACAGTCAGCAACTGCTCGTAGGAGAGGATGGGGGAGGAGAGGGAATCCTTGCCATTTATCAAGGGGCAGCAGATAAAAAGACTGCAGGTTTGGCTGTCTGACAGGGAAAGGTGGCTGTCCCAGTTCTCAGGATTTGGGCTCATTAGCTCCTAAATGATAGTAAAATATTTTTGCTGCCAAAATTATTTAAAAGCAGATCTTTGCTTTGGGCTTTTGTTTAAAGGTGGAATTTATATTCTCCATTCTCTTCACATTTGTAATATTTGCTCTGTGAGCGTAGGACTGACTGACTGATGACTGTTTAATGCTGTTAATTAAGTAGTGTTAACCCTGGGGTCTTTAAAAATGCCAGCGCGTGTCATCTTTGTATTCAGCCCAAATGAATTTCAATTCACTGTTAAGATATTTAGATTTTCCAGATAATTAAAACTCCCTGAAAGGTTGTTTGCAGGTGACATGTCAAAGTCATTCTTGTTGCAACTGGAAACCAAATGACAGCTACATCTAGAAAATAGAACATTTTCTGGAAAGGTCATCTTAGTGCATCAGAGATGTAGAGACAGGGAGGGAAGAGAGGACCAGAGAGCCTGGGAGAGGCGCTGGATCCGTTTAGGTTTGCTCTGCCAGACCTTTGGTCAACTCACCACCTGCAGTTCTTGGTTGTACCCACCCCTCATCTGGGTGCTTCAGTGTTGGCAGCTGCTTTGTTTTGGGTTGTTCTCGGGGATTTTGAGTACTGGCTTGAAATATCATTTGTACTTTCCTGAAACGACTCCAGGGCTTTGAGTTCTGGCAGATGATTGGCTTTGTCTCTGCAGGGGCCTCATTTAGCTCAGCCCATGAGCACTCGGAAATGACACGCTGGTGACAGCCTCCCCAGCAGTTGGTTGCAAATAGTTCAGCTGTGAGCGTAGACGAGTAATTGTTGCGAGGTGCCTTCCTGCCGGGGGAAGCGAGGGCATCCCCGAGGAAATTACAGGGGAGAAACACAGGGATCTACTGAAGCAGGGTCTGAGGTGCTCGTGTAAAACAAACCAAAACCAAACCGAAACAAACCAAAAACCCAACCCTACCATGTTTTCTAACTAAAGTTAAATATACAAAGTTCTTCTTCAAACTCCCACCCATCACTTCACACGGGTGGGAGTTACTTCACACTCACTTGAAACAAAAGGTAGAGAAATCAGGCAAGTTCTTGTATGTGTGACAAAAGAAATGGGCCTTCACAAAGCTTCTGAAAAAGAACCCTGTTCCTGGGGCACTTCAGGGCTCAGAGCCTGCCTGAGGCCCTCTGACAGGTGATGGGAAATGCGTGTTTTATTGACTGTCCCCTGGCTCCACCAGCTGCAGGGACAAAGCCACTCCCTCGGTTTTTGCCAAGGGCAAAGGATTCATCTTACTGATGCTTTGCCACCTGCTCGTTAGGGAGATGGGCCCTGGCTTTGGCAGGGGAAGTTCCCCAGGCTGCAGTGGCTGTGAAGGAGAGAACAGCACTTGACCCGGCTTCTGTGAGCCCCTCCACCGGGCTGTGCCTCGGGTACCTTCTGTCCCACCTGGAGCTGCCACCCGAGGCTCACTGCAAACCCAGTGGAGCTGCCGAAATCCCTTTGTATTTAACCAAGCAGCACCAGCAGATACAAGGTTTGCAGTCCACTTTTATGTTTTCCAGATAAAAATGTTGAAGAATGAAGTTGTATATGACTCCCAGTGGAAGAGCACAACATTTACTAGCCCGTAAGGGTTTGAGAGCAGCTACATCTGCAATCCCTCCACTCTTCCCCTTTCAAGAACCAAAATGAGCCCATTCTTGAAGAACACAGTGTCATGATTTTTCTTCTGAAAGAGGCCGTGGTGGCTGTGTCACAGAACGAGCTGAACCTGGGTTGTTGGGTTTTTTCCTTTTTAAATCATATCAGCACACTGAGAAACCTGTAAGTGTGTTTTAAAGGCTCTGAGGAGTACAGTGATTTAAATGCTTTTTTCCAGATCAATATTAGTATGCCTTTTTGAAAATTGATAGTACAGAATTACAGCGTGTGCACTCTGGGGGGTTCTCAGTGTTTTTAAAATTAAGCTGTGCTATTTTTGTGCTCATCTGTATGAGCTGCCAATTTTCATGCAAATTATGGGTTCTTAAAATAACTAAACATACAAAAGCGATGTTGAGTTTCCTTCAGAGGAGAGCCTTCATCTCAACGCAGCAGCTTGATTTTAGTACGTTTTTTGTAGGAGGCTAAATTGTATCTTTGCAGGCCAACACTTCTTGTACAGCCTGGGATGGTTCTTCGTGGATCCACTTCAGCGGGGGTCCACGCTGTGCTCAAAAATGCTTCCAATGTGAGCACAGATCCCACTTTAACCCTTACCCGAAGTCGGGGTGCAGCTCACGCTTGCCTTTGGCTGTCGCTTTGGCACAAGCTCTCAGCGCTCCAGTGCCAAGGCAAAGCTGCAGAGCCCGAGTTCCGACCCGTGCAGATGAATCTCACTGTGGAATTTGCTTTCGCGCCAGCCAAGGGCTGGGAGCGGGGCTGGCGTGCAGGAATGAGGAGCGGAGGGATCATCTCTACACCCAGCAGCCCGAATCCAAATAAACTCTGTCCACTAAGCTGCCCTAAAACTGCCCGAACAGATCGGCCCTGCAAATATCGGCCCCCAGTCTGGCTCTGTAAATATTTTCCTTCTCATGAAAAGCGCCGGCCGGGTCGGATCCTGCCCTCTCCCTCCCCGATATCCGAGGTATTTAAATATTATTTTTCTCGCAGCAAGCGCAGCCGCAGGGTCCAAAGTTGCAGCCGGGGGCAGGGACGCGACCGCCCCCGAGCCCGGTGATGCGGGGTCGGGCCGCAGTGCTGAATCACGGCTGGGGGGAAGGAGAAGGGGAAAAAGGGGGAGGGGAAAAAGGGGAAAAAGGGGCAGGGGGGCGGTGCCGGCTGCTCACGTCACTGTTATGTCTCCGCGGCTCCGCCGGGGCGGGGACAGCGACAGCGGCGGGCGGGGGGGCCGCGGCCCCGCTCCCCTGACAGCCCCCGCTCCCCTCCCNCCTCCCCAGCCCGGCCCCCGTCTCGGCGCTCCCGGGAAGATGTGGGTGAAGCTGTGCTGTTTGCTGCTCTACTTCCTGGCGCTCTTCGTGCTGGCCCGGGTGTTCGAGGCCGTGGCGTGGTACGAGAGCGGCTTCCTCGCCACGCAGCTGGTGGACCCGGTGGCGCTGAGCTTCAGGAAGCTGCGGACCATCCTGGAGTGCCGCGGGCTGGGGCACTCGGGGCTGCCCGAGAAGAAGGATGTGCGGGAGCTGGTGGAGAAGTCAGGTACGCGGAGCTCCCCGTGACCCGGGGGGACGGACGGAGGTCGGTGCCCGGCCAGCCCCGCGTGGGCTCTGGCCGCCCTTGGATGCAGACCCGGGCGCTGCTTCCCTTCGCAGGGCGGGTTTGGGGAGCGAGCCGGCTCCCCCCAGCAAGGGGGTCCGTGGAGGGAGGCTGGGGACCTCGGGGGGTGACGGTCAAAGCCCGGCGGCGTTGTGAGCCCGAGCGGGCTGCGCCGAGGGAAAGGCCTGCGCTGGACGGGGCACCAGCGGCGGCCCTTCCCTCCCCTTCCCCGGGAGTTCCGCTGCGGGCGGTCGGGTCAGTGCGGGTGGCACAGATGGGAGCGAATGTCGTCTGCCGTGACAAACGAGGAGGAGAGACTCCAAATAGCTGCAGTAGGCTACTGTTCACAGCTGGGGCCAGCTTGGTCCCCTGTATTCCCACCCGCTTGCTGGGTTTATTACAGGTACGGCTGTCAAGATGGGCCCCAAGAAAAGCGATGATTTCGTAGCTGAGGAGCAGAAGGGATGGGTACCTAAGGTTGAGGTGGTTTTATACAAGGAGAGCAGAACTAGTTCCTGCATACAAAAAACAGCTTGGAAAAAGGCAGGGAGGCATTTCGGAAGTAAGGAGAACCAGGTGAAGGAGGTGGACTACTTGGGGGTGATGAACAGCGAGGGATGAATAGCAGTGGAGATGTAAGAATGGCAGAAGTGTCCTGAAAGTAAGGATGCTGCCTGGAGCAGTCGGAGGGAGCTGGCCCCAAGAACTGGGAGATAGGGCTGATGTAATAGCTGTAGTGCCAGCCAAGCAGGAAAATGTGAGTAGCTGCTTTTAAATCAGTGATGGAAGGGCTGCTGATCCAGGAGAGAGAGAAATCCCAGCGATCAGGATAGGCAGTGAGGGTCTCTAATGTCTGGACAGAGAGGGAGAAGGATTTAGAAGGATGTAGTGCCTGCCATATAACCTTAAAAATGCTAGTTTAAATAATTGATATTAATCCTGGGCATTTAAATCTAATTTGCTGTTACTGTTCATTGTTTATTTATGTTTTTATGTTGTTTAGTGGCTTTGCTGCTCCAACAGTAAAAAGCATTAGGCACTTTCACTTTTGTTTCCAATCACTTTCACTCCTTGGCTGTCAGGTACTTTCATGATGTCATGATGTTTGGGTTGCATATGCTGCAGGGAAGTGTTTAACTCCAAACAAACTCCAAACCAACTTCTTCAAATGTCATGGAAACACATCTCATACCAGCAGGCTTTGCAGCATTTTTCCGTGGTTGCGTTTTGGTGGGTTTTTTTCCTCTAAATTTTATGAATATTTTTGCAAACCCCTCAAGGGTTTCAGCTGTTACACTTATTTTTATATTTTTAAGGAAACTGGTTTTGAACAAGACTTCATTTCTTAAAGCTTAGTAGATTAGTTACTAGAATGCTGGTTGTCATTAACAGTGCTTGTAATGATTGTGAAACAAAACATGAGAAGGAAATGAGATTACGAAGGAAACATAATCAGATGATTTTACTGTGAGCTCTTTACATCGCTGCAATTGGAGTTCATGGGAACTTTTCCCAACTGTGCAAACAGAAGCCAACAGCTAAACTGCCTGAGATTTTTTACTTTACACTGGGTTTTGGTCCAAAATTAATGCGTGACATTTTGGAAGTCTGTTTGAATTATCAGTGTTAAGAAGTTGCTTGCTGCAAATTGCAGTCCTGTGAAATGAAAGCAAAGATGTGTCAACTAAAAATCCTCTCAGCCACTGAATGTTGTTATTTGCAGAGAATGACCCTTAGATATTCTTTTATTCCTTTGTGTGCTCGTGCATGTGTGGTACATCTGTGTAATCAGAAACAGAGCATTCATGTCTTCTGTGGTCTTACTGAAGTCAATTCGTTCATAGTTATGTCACCAGAGATACAATTATAGTAACAACTTAAAGTTTAGCTACCTTTGTACTGAAAAGGTTCTCTGAGCAACCCTGCAAATACAGTTAGTTAAACTGTTACTAGAATTCGTGAAGTAATCTTTCTCCAGGGCCATTTTAATTGAGTTCTCCAATTGTCTCTTTTTCAGGAGACCTCATGGAAGGAGAGCTTTATTCAGCTCTCAAGGAGGAAGAGGCCTCTGAATCAGTTTCCAGTACAAACTTCAGTGGTGAAATGCACTTCTATGAGCTTGTAGAAGACACGAAAGATGGGATCTGGCTGGTACAGGTATATAAATTTGACCGTTTGTTTTTATATATTTATCACGTCCAAAATGTGTTTCAAAGGAGGAGTTTATGAGGGTAGTTAACTAGTCGTAAAAATGTGTAACAGAGAGATGGTGACAAAGATAAGCTTCATCTGAGAGATGAGGAATAGAGGAGTAAAACAAGAAAGGCTGGAAGTGCCAGAGTTCCTATACAGACAGGAAGAAAAAAAAGCCTGTTATTCTTTGGATTGCTTTTTGAAAAGCAGGCACTTTAGAACCAGAAAACAAGTGAAGCAGCACACATTGAAGTACACAGAATATGTGAGTCCTTGGCCCTGGGGTTGTGAGAGCCTGTGTAATGTGTGAAGTAGGTGCATTAGTACAGATGCTCCCAGCTGGCACAGGCTCCTGGTGCTGCTCTTCCTTTTGGCTGCATTACATGCTCAGGCCCAACCAGTTTAAGTTTCTGCTTGTCTAAGGGGTTAGAGCACTTATAAAATCTCTGTTGGCTCTTCACAAAGGCAGGAAGGATCTCAGACTGCTACCTTTCCAGACTAGCAGGCTGCTTCTACAATGTATTCCAGAGGCTTAAAGTTAACTTTCTCCCAAACATTTTGGGCCTAGCAATTTTAGAGCGTGCTTCTCTACGGCTGCATGAGAACAAGAGATCATTTAGGAAAATAAAGACAGACTTTTTCCAATAGGATTCTGAAGCAATTCATCGTCATTCCTGAGAACATAAGTAACCTAGGCCAAAATGTAGAAATTATTTTTCTGTGTCAACGTCCCTGTTGATAAGAGGCTGGTTTTAAGTCATAAGTTTCCTGCTAACAACCCCATCAGACAAATCCCCCACCAGGCAACTAATTGTTCCATTGACAGCTCCTACGTGGTTTGTCTGGTCTCACTTTGTGTTTTCTATTTAACAGGAAATCATTAAATCTTCATAATCTATTTATTAGATGTGCACTGTCACCACATCAGTTCTCACCCCAAAAGAGACAAGAGGACAGATTATCTTCAGACTTGAGATGGCATTTGTGTTTTGGGAAAGATGTATTTGGAGTTTATTGAACCCAAGATTGAGGTTTAAATCATACAGGAGGGCAGAGAGATAGTGTTGAAAGGAAGTTTACATGTCCCCAAGCTAGTTGACAAATACAAGCATGACTATGCTGTGAAAAACTTTCCCTCCTCCCTGTGCAGCTCAAAAGGGTGAAATATGATAGTTCTCTGTTGTCTGTTGCTTGCAGAATTTTACTTGCAATATATTTTCCACTAGCATCTTAATAGCAGGTCAGATAGGCTGTGTTTTGATATCTCCAGTGTGATGAATGTTGTCATCATTCTGGGAATATTTGCACAGCTATTCAGTTGGTCACAATAGCTGTGGGAAAAAAAAATTAGTGGCATTTACCGAATAATTTACTTGCCGAACACTATTTGTCTGTTGCTCTACAATAAAAACCACAAGACATGTCGAATTCCTATTTTTCATTCTTGCTTTTCGAGTTTTCATCACTTTGGAGTTTTCATTTGCTCCATTCCCCACCACAACTCCTGTCTGGATGACTCCCGTGCTGGATTCTTTATGTCCTTCCACAGGTTTTCCCACACTCTTTTCTTAAACCTCATCCCTGCAGAGCTGGTTTTTACCATCACTTCCCAGTTCTAACTCTTAATTCCTTCCCTTGCCCATCCTCCTTTGCCGTTAGGAATCCTGTGAAAACTTTCCAGCTAATTAACCAGCCCGATGCTCATGCAGTTGGGTTTGGTGACCATGGGCAAGGTCGGAGATTCCCCTGCTCTGTTGCTACTGGATGGAAAGCAGAAAGGATTGTTGTAATGTATTTGAACCTTTTAGTGTTCCCCAGCCAAACCAGCTTTAGTTATTCTTATCAGAGCCTTCAGGAATTCATCAAAGTTACTGAAATGTAAACTGCGCTAAATTGAAAAAGAAAAAGTTGAAAAGCAGAATACCAAGACAGCAAGAAATAAATAAAGAAAGACTGTGCTGCACTGGACTAGAACCAATCATATTTTATGAAAAGTGCGTGCAGAGCGCGTGGACAAGATGGGGAGAGCAATCAAGCAATGCATGATCGCATGTACAGCAGCTGTAAAATGTGTAAGTAGAATGTTATGTAAACAATAAACAGTCTGCTGTGAAATCACATTGATTCGTTGCTCAGAAGTCCTGAGCTCCCACAAAGGATCTCCAGATCCTTTTCAGTATCCTGAGCTGTGAATCCCTGTTCTGTGGGGGCTGCTGGAGAGGAGCAGAGGGAGAGGAGAAGTTCTGGCTCAGCTGGCACAGTGGCTGTCGCTTGAGTTGGTTTGAACACTTTGTGATGATGTATGAGAGGACTGAGACTTTGAAGATGATTTTTGTTTTCCAGTGTATATAAATGAAATTTCTGGTGTGGCACAGGCTGAGAATGTGATAGTCACCGCTGTCTGCAGAGAATCAAAAGGAAAAAAGAGGAAACAATTACTATTTTTTGATATGTTTGACAAAAATTGAGGGGTGAATTTATCATTTAGAGTCAGCAAGATGAATTCCTTGAAGAAAGTCAAAGTCAATACACAAGGAATCAGTGTTCTGTGGCTTTGTTTCTTTATTTTCTGGAAACCCACATGCAAAGCATCCCGGTTCAGTGGTAATTTGTTTACCAGTGTAGCTGTTCACAGCTCCCGTGTGGCGCTTCCGTGGAGCCACAGACAGCAGCATGTTCTTTCTCCTATTAGCTTGTGATCTCATCACCTTTCCTTTCATGCCATTCTTGCTTGCCAGCTGCTGTTGTGCACTTCTTTGGCTGGCAAGGAGGGTGACTGGTAGTTTCTGGAGCTGCTTCTGTTGTTGGTTAGAGGAGTAACATACCTTACTTTTCCAGGCTCTGGTTAGTCTTTAGAAGCCCGTCACATCCAACAATATCGTAGTCATTATGGCTTTTGAAAAGGATCTACAGATAAAAATCCTCTTTGAATGAAGTTAAAATCTAAATGAATGTGTATTTTTAATTTAAAAGTCTCTACTGTAACATAGTGGCAGAGAGAAGTAAAGGGAACTTTCTTCCTGGCACTGAAGTATGAGGACAGACGTTTTGATTGTGTCTGGTAGAGGTGCAAAGGCCATTATTGTGGATATAAAATTCTGCAGTCTATTCTGCATCTCAGTTTCTAGTTCAAGTGGTGTAGTCACAGGGCTAGGGATGTGCCTGCAGCGTTTTGGTGGTGGTGTTTTGTTTGTTCTTTCTTTTCCTTGCAGGTAGGATGTATAATTTTCATATTTATTTGCCTTTTGAATTTTACCAGGTGATCAGCTGTTCTTGCTAGAAGGAAACAAAGTAGAAACACTCAATTCTTTCAAAACACATCATTCAGTATTGTGTCTTTTCCAATAGCCCTTCAGGATCCTTTACCACAGGATACCTGATTTTAAGTTTCAGTTTTCTTCTTGAGAGGCTTCATATCCAGTCAAGGGTGCAGAATACCATCAGCTGGAATGTAATAGTCCTTGTATTGCCTGTGTATCTGTGTTAATTCATTGCAGATGCTCATTTATTCTCAACCTCTGACTTAACTGACAGCTTAACTGACTGTCCAGATCAGTGCATAGATCACCTCCCCTTGCTTGAGAAACTACACGTAATTTTGAGGTAGTTAATTTTTGCTTGCTATGATGGATGTAGTCTTTGCCTATTTTGATGTGATTTCTCACAATCTCTTTCTCAGAAAAGAAAGGCAAAAAACCTCCAGATATCTTCAGTCCATATGGATGGATTCTGAATGAGTTGTGAATTCTTAGGAAAGAGAGTCTAAGTGGAAATTCAGTTCCATCAACACATTGTCAAATAATAAACAGAAAGTGGGATGTCTCAGAGTTAATAGAAGTGCAGACATTCATGTTGAAACTTATTGACATTATGTGGAATAAGTGAGCTTTTTTCCAAGCTTCTAATAAGTAAATTACCAGTCCATTTATAATTAATTTTATTTTTACTTGTATTTTATCTATAGAAGCAGAGTTTGCAGCATAGTTGTTGATGAGAAAGGGTTCTGTGACTAGAATTTTTGAATCTTTTTATCTTTGTGGATCCCTAAAAATCTTCCAGGGTATGCATATAATCTTTACAGTAATGCTGAGTTTCCTCTGCTCATTTGCCCTCTGCAGGCACTGTGGCAGAGTTCATGGGTGTCTCAAACTGGAAACCACTGAACCAGACAGACAATTCTCATGTTCATACAACCTTACCAGTTCATTAAATCAGTTAGAAATCAGTTTTGCCTTAAACTACACAGGTTTTTTCCAATCCAAATGTTTGTATTCCCTTATGTGGAGAGTGACTTCCTGAGGCTGGCTGAGGACTGACTGCTCCTGAGAGAACTACCTGAATGTGTGTGTGTGCAGCAGGGAATGGTGTCTCTTACTTAATGGGTTTTGTTCTTCCTGAAGTCTGTCACGGTGCCCTAGTGCCCAGAGTTGAGGAGCACTTGAAGTCATTGTGTTCGTGGCTGAGCTGTAAAACCAAATTTTGACTGTGTGTTCAAAATTGTGTGCTGTGGGTATGAGCAGGTGTGCCTGACACTTGCTGTCCCAGCTAGAATTGGTTAAAATAATGAGAGCTGGAGTACATGAGGTGTTTGTTCTGCATTTGCCCATCTCTGACTCATTGTCATGCCTTGTGATACTCGAACACTTTTAGTTGTGAGCGAGCTTCAAAACTTACTGAGAACAAACCTCGTTCCTGTGACCTGCTTTGAAATCTCTGCATGGCTGTCTGAAAGAAATTGAACAAAATCTGATTTAAATGCACAGAAAACAAGAGAATGCTCAAGTGAGGTCATTATCATGCCATGCTCAAGTACTTCAGGGGTACCACAAGAGGAGTCTGTCTTTGCGTGTTGCATTGCTGCAGCAAACTCTAACATCAGCTGTGTTCCCTCAAGTCTCTTCAATTTCAGTCATATTTTTACTTGTATTTTAAGAATCTGTGTTTCATAAAATAATCTTGAAAAATGCTTAATGATACCTGGAAATTAAGGAGCAGCTGGATTGATGATGGTTATAAAGTAGCTATTGCAATATTGATGCACCTACCCGATACATTTTGGGTTTAGATTAGGCAAGAGAGGCAAAGTGCTTTGCTGACTTGGTCCTGTTTTTCCAAGTGTTTGTATCTTTCTGGCTCTGGGATATTTGCTCTTAAAGTCTGTTCTTTAATGTCATAGCTATGACATTAACTACTTTAACATATAGATCAAAATAATTATATTTTTCTAATTACTTTCTTGATTGAACTCTTTGTGAATAATTCCATGTAATTCAATGTCATGAGAACTCTTCCAATGCAAAAGCTCCCTATTCAATTGTCTTTTGAAATCATCTGGATCTCAGCATTTTCGGTGTTACAGAGATGGTAATTCAGACCCTGCAGTCAGAGCCAAAGTCTGGCCTGGGTTAGGTGTGGGTTAGGGAGCAGATCCATTCCGTGATGTGAAGTTGTTAAATAGCAGGGTTACTGTGATCCTATTGGATTCCCTTAGCCCATTAAGATGATTAATGGATTAATTGAGTTACCCTCATTGTCTTACTTGTCACTCTGACATGTGATATGTCACAGATTGTGAACATAGCTAATGATAAGCAAAGGTGGAAGGCTTTGTGCTTCTCCAAACACGGTGTTTGTTTCCCAGCTGTGTCAGCTGATCTCCTAAAAGGTACCTTCTATGAGCTTGGGCTTTATTTCTGTGACATTAAATAGAGTGTGTGATTGAAAGGGACTTTTTTGATGGGCTGGTTCAGCTTTCTGCTCAACTGTAGAATGTGTGTTTAGAAAATACCTTGCTGTCCCTCTTACACTGTAAGTTGTTCAAATACTCCTGTTGACTGTTTTCTTCTTGGAAATGTGTGTCTGACTTCTGCCTTGGGTGTATTCAGGGCTAATTTGTTCCTATTGGGCATAAATTGACATTGCCCTTTCGTTTCACTGAGTTCTGATGTCAGCCCCACTCCTCCCAGTAAGTGAGGTCAATCAACCAGTTTGTTTTGTCAGGTCTGATATATCCTGGGCTTTGCTTGTTTTGCAGCCAGTTAATATTGATGGCTGGTGTTTTCTTGTGGAGCAACTGATAGCCGCAAGCGTTTCTTCCCATCGCTGTTTCTAACTGATGAACTCCCCAAGTGTCCTGTTCATTACTGAATTCAATTTCATGTGTGACACTCCGCATTACAAGATTTGTGCAGCTCTTCCTACGTGGCATTGTAATCCTCTTTCCCATATAGATGTGCTTCCCAGTTTTATGTCTTCTACAAATGGCTTTGGGAGACTTCAGGTTCCCACAGGAAGGGTGTTAATGGGAATATATGCTCAACTGAGCTCTAAGGTAAATCTATTAAGAAGTCTGTTTGCACCTTTCTGGCATTTTGATGTCTTTTTGCTGTAGCCAATTTCTTGCTCATTTTAAAACTTTTTTTTTTTTACTCACTATAAAAGCCTATCTGCAGTTCTCATGTAAATTTTCCATGTGGCATAATACATGATACTCTACCAAACTGCAAACAGGGTACTACATTTCCTTTTTCTCTTGAAACTTGGTTCTTTTCCTTCAGGGAAAGTATCTCTCAATCAGGAATGATACATCTTTAGTAATTGCATGCTGGAGAGGGGTGGAAAATGCAATTGTCTCTGTAGCTCTAAAATTTCTTCTACAGTTTTGCATCCTATTGAAATCAAACTGGTGGAATTTTTTTTTTTTCATTTGCTCTTAAATGTAGCTACAAACTTGTCACTGTCCTGTCAAAATGTGAATTGTTCTGACAGGGTTTTGTAAGAAATTTTCACAGGTTCACTTGTGATCCTGTGTGCTTGGGCTATAGTTCTGGAATGGAGATTTCCCGCTTACTCTGATTTAAGTGCATTAAGTTATTTGAGTTCTGCTTTCACCTTCAGGTTGATACAGTTTCTTCCCATTAATTTGCTAACTGGTCCATGGCCAGCCACCTCCCCTTCACTAAAAACTGAGTCACAGCATTAATTTAACTTTAAAAAGAAAATTATCTTACATTTCTATCCTGTCTTCATTGTTTGGTGATCCTGATGCTTCTCCCCCTGTTCTATTCTTAATCATATGACTGAAAAACCTTTTGGTACAACTTGCAATAGTCTTTGTATGGTCTAACTTGAATAGCTCATTTTTCCTTACTTTTTTTTCCTTGCATATCTTTCTTTGATAGCTCTTCCTTTTGACCTTTTTGTCAGTCCTTGTAGATTGTCAAACTGTTTCTAACCTTTCTTTGGAAGTGATTGCTAGGAAGAAGTGCAGGACTTGACAACCTTTTTTTTTTGCTTACTTGAAATATAAAATCCTGATAGCTTTAACACCATGGGCTTGAAGAACTTCCAGGCCTCTTCCACATTCAAATTCCCAGTCTCCTCAGTCACAGGTTTTTAAGCTAAATCTCTTAACTTACCAAAATTCACACTTCTTAAATAAAATCTGTTACAAGTGTTTGCAGGTTATTTTTAATTTAAACTGAAGTACATTCTGATTGCTTAACCTGCAGTATTTTCTTGGACTCCCTCATGCACAGAAGTGGTGACTGCTTTCCAAAATACAAAGCCTTGCCTCGGCGTGGTGAACTCCCAGTGCTGTAAGTGGGTGTTGTCTGCAAGGAGCAGCTGCAATGGACGTGTTTATTTGGATTTTTTTCCACAATGACATAAAAAAGCATGAGCCCAAAATACTTTACAAAGCCTTCAGTGTGCAAAACCATAGTAGGATTCCTCTATGTAGTTAGAAAATACAGACTGCTGCTTAGGTCATTGTTCTTCGGTATAAATAACTTTCTCCAAGAGGAAAGACTTTTTCATAGGAAAGGAATTAAGCTGGTGTTAAAAATTCCACCAGTACAGGCAGATGACAGTAAAATATATTGGTGGCTGTATTTGCCACAAATTTTCGTCTTGACACTTAAAGTGAATGTTGTGGTGCCAGGCAGAAGGAACAGTGAGCAGGTTCTGTCCTCCTGCACACGACATTAACATTCTCTCATCACTGTTTCAGAACATGCACACAGAGTTTTGGAAGAAGCCAATCTCTGAGTTATTGTACCAAGGAGTAATTCAGTCACAAGTTTTACTTCTATGCTTACTGGTGAAACATAGTAGGTCCTTGCCATGTTGGATGCTTTTATCATGCCATTGTAGCTCCGAGGATATTCTGGCTTTAAGGTATCTTTAGGAATTTGGTCTCTCTTGATTGAAGTGCATGAAAGGAAGAAGTTTAAAATATCCAAAGCTTCAGTTACACTGGGTGATGTAAAGAAGCATCAGCAATACAGCAGATTTCCCAGCTGGTTGTCTCAGTGCGTGATGGTTACGTTAATCTAATCAAAAAGGGTTTTCTGTGTGATGTGTATGTTTTGAGAATAACTTGAAGGATTCTTACCTAGATGTTCACCCCTAGTGTTATTTAAACACCTTGGGTTTAGTGGAATGGGAATGTAATCTGTGACTTCAGTTTGTTTCCCTATGTAGAACGTTCTGCTTGGTGAATTTTTTTATTTTAAGATTCTGCAAGGCTGCTACTTACCACAAAGCAGATAATATGTATGAGTCTGAAAGGCTGGACTCGCTTTCTAGGTTGAATCTCAGCATGTCCACAGAGAACTGTTAATCATGGTGACAGCCCAACTTCCAGGGGCAAGCTGACATTTGAGGTTATTAAGTCAGAGAGCGATTGGGATAAGTTTAATGGCGGGTAAACAAATATCTAACAAATGGAAGTTTCAAGATTAAATTTAAAAATATATTTGAAGTGGCTGCCAGCAAGCCTGCAGAAGCATGTGAGGCGTTTCTAAAATAGAAAATGCGACGGCTCATGGAATAGTGCATGATCAGTCATGTCATTCAAAATTACCTGTCAGCTGCAGGCAGGCAGGGTTTTCTTTTCCTTGTGGGTTCCCCCCTCCCCCTGTGCAGTTATAAGTCAGAGGATGAATGCTGCTTCTTCTTCATCTGTGTCAGCAGAAGCTTACGGCGAGGTAACGTGAAGTACGACTTTAATACACTGGGTTAGAACAAATTAAACCTTGGGATACATCACAGCAAATGATCGTCCTGAAATGGCAGAGGGGACACTGGAGTTGGTGGAACAGTCTCATAAAGTTACAGAGTGAGTCACGGGCAAAGCTAGAAGGAGTCAAGATTTAGGGATTAGCTGGGAGTTTAATCAGTAGTTTCCACTGCTCAGGAATGGCTGTTGGCAGTTTCATCTGGTACCAGGTACATGCATTCCCACTCATTCTACTTGCTCTGAGACAACATTTCTTTGGTATGTTGTAACTTCTAAGGGAGAATTGAAATAAAATAATGGTCTTTTTTTTATTGCAAAGAAGAGGAACCTGCTGCACCCCTTTCCTTTCTCCCCTACTATGAACTGGTTAATGATAGTTTTGTTATTTTACCAAAGTTTTTATTAACTACCACTGATTTTAGTGTCTTTACATGTACTTAACATGATGATGCACTTCTGTCTCTCTGCAGAAACCACACTTCTGTCTTAGAGCTTCACTTTTCAAAGACATTTACTATGATTCCCACAGTTGTACATTCCTACTCTATGTCCTAAGAGAAGGGGAAAGAGTATCAAGGATGACTGGCTCTTTGTTTTCTTGAAACTTGCTTTTTATTTCAGGAACCAAACTGACTGTGATACTAAACTAATGTTTCTTTTTGGCAATAGGTCATAGCAAATGACAGAAGCCCACTGGTGGGTAAAGTCCACTGGGAGAAAATGGTGAAGAAAGTCTCAAGATTCGGCATACGTACTGGCACTTTTAACTGTTCCAGTGACCCCAGGTATATCCTTAAAGGATTATCTAAATCCTGAGAATATCTTAAGGCTCAGCTGTGTTCTGGCAGCAGGGCTTGCTGTGTTGTAAAAGTAGCTGTGACAGAAGATGGCTATATTCGTGTTTTTATCTCTCCTAAAGTCTGCTCAGAATGCTCCATTACATTATTTATCAGCTCTGCAGCTTCCTAAAGCATCGTGTGGGAAATGCATGATTAAACTGTGGAGAGCATAATACAGCAGTGGAGAGGAATGAAGAGAAGAGTTGGGCCTTCCAGTCCAGGCATTTAGGGACAGGAATTGTGCTTGCTTAGGACAAAGCCGAACATATCAGTTTTAGAGTTGTTATATCACCATCTGGAAGGGGGAAGCACAGGTTAGCATGAACCTTGCATACAGTGCCTGCCTCCCAGAATTACTGACAAATCCTGTTCCTTGACAAATATATGCTTGTATATAAACTGGCACACACCCTTGGACAACACTCAATGTGCTGTGCAAGTCACTGTGTTTGCATATGATTTCGAACAAGGAAGAAGAGCAGAGCCAAAGAAGCTATTAATAATTCTCTGCTGCTGTAAAAAGAGGCTTTTTTTTAACATTTTGTTGGAGGCGTTTGCTTTACATGACAGGAGACTTTGTCTAGAATTCCAGTGGCATGTATGGATGCGCACATCTTATACAGCTTAAGTCCTAAATGTTTACAGAAATCTCAATGTTAATCATAAGAGGAAACTCTTAGGCTTTGTAGTGCTTATGCAAAGTAATCTTGTATAATCAAAACTCTGGTATTTGAACATCTTAAAAATTTGGCAGTGTTTCTCTTTGCATAGCTCCTAAGTAGCCTTAATGTTCTCAATCAAATACTATGTTTTAAATTAATTCTTTTTTTTTATTACAAAAAATGTTTTGTCAAGTATACCCTTGTGAATAGTTTTCATCAGGTTGCAGCTGAAATTCAGAAGAATACTGCATGCTGCAGTAATCAGGATACCTTTATTAGTAGGGTAATATCCTTCTAAAAATGCTGCATTCAGATTCCTTGGAAAGGGAGTTGTAATTGTCTAAATACATGTTGACAGACCAAAACCAGAGAGGATGTAGGTGAGATGGGTGGTGAATGAGGCTGGTGGTCCCCGATGTGCAGGGTTCTCAGAGATAGTTTGTGTGCCTGTTGGCTCTGTCATATTTTGATTGTTGAAGCTTGCCAGATATTTCCTTAAAGGAGGACTAGATAATTTGGTGTAGTGATATTGGTAGGAAAGAAGCATGAGAGAAGGGATCTTGTGAGTCATCAGATTCATCTCAGAGTTACCGGGCTCTGGACCATGACTCAGGGTTCAGCCATGAAGAGCCTCTTCTTTTAGGTATGGATTTGGGGTTCATCCCATCTGCCTGCCAGACAGGATTATTTTTTTAGCCCAAATCATCCAGCAGCATGTGTCTGCTTCCTGCTCTGCTGGTTTAGTGGCCAGCTCTCTCACCTCACCCGTTAGCCTGTCTGTATCCTGCCAAAATGGTCCCAGGAGGAAGTGGCACTTGTCAGCTTCATTAAAGCAACTGCAAACAGACCAGTGTCTGCTCAACTTCACCCCATGGCTGCTTAGCAAAACCAGGATGGAAGGAAGCACTGGGAGAGCTGTGGGATATTGAATTACACTGGAGTGGTTTTCTTCTTGGCTGGAAGGCCAAGGAAAAGTAGCTTCTAATACTAAAGCTTTAAAGTAAAGAGTCAGCTTGTGTATTATTCAAATCCAGTTACAAAGCATGAATGGCTCCATGGCCTTGTTTTCTTTAATGACCCGTGAAAATTAACACTATTTCTGTTCCTGTTTTATGAGTACATAATCTCTTTACAATATTCCTGTAAGATATAAACGTATGGTAAGAATAAATATGCTTTGCCAGAGAATATTGGGTGCCCTTATTTCCTGCTATTATATTGTAAGGGTTCCCAGGTGCTCAGCAGGTCTCATTTTTGGGCTCAGAATAGAAATGTAAGGACTCAGTTCTGGGGTTATGAAACTCTGTAATCTAACCTGCCATTTTCTTTGTAGATACTGCAAGAGGAGGGGTTGGCTGAAATCTACCCTCATTATGTCGGTTCCACAAACCAGTACCTCCAAGGGAAAAGTCATGCTCAAGGAATACAGCGGGCGCAAGATTGAAGTGGAGCACATTTTCAAATGGATCACAGCCCACGCTGCCTCTCGGATCAAAACCATCTACAACTCGGAACATCTGAAAGAAGAATGGAACAAAAGTGACCAGTACCGAGTGAAAATATACCTGTTTGCCAACCTCGACCAGCCTCCGGCGTTCTTCTCTGCACTAAGTGTAAAGTTTACTGGAAGAGTAGAGTTTATTTTTGTGAACGTGGAAAACTGGGACAATAAAAGTTACATGGCAGAAATCGGTATCTACAAGACACCGTCGTACATACTTAGGACTCCTGAGGGGATTTACAGGTATGGAAATAACACTGGTGAATTTATATCACTACGTGCCATGGATTCCTTTTTGCGCTCATTGCAACCAGAAGTTAACGATTTATTTGTTTTAAGTTTAGTTTTGGTTAATCTGATGGCTTGGATGGACCTGTTTATTACACAAGGCGCCACTATAAAGCGTTTTGTGGTTCTTATAAGCACTTTAGGGACGTACAATTCACTATTAATTATTTCCTGGCTACCAGTGTTAGGTTTTTTGCAACTACCCTACTTAGACAGCTTTTACGAGTACAGTTTAAAACTCTTCAGGTACTCTAACACAACTACTTTGGCTTCTTGGGTGAGGGCCGATTGGATGTTCTACTCTTCCCATCCAGCCCTCTTCCTCAGCACGTACCTTGGCCATGGTTTACTAATTGATTACTTTGAGAAGAAGCGAAGACGCAATAACAACACGGATGAAGTAAATGCTAATAATCTGGAGTGGTTGTCGAGCCTGTGGGACTGGTACACCAGCTACTTGTTTCATCCCATTGCTTCTTTTCAACACTTCCCTTTTGACTCGGATTGGGATGAAGACCCGGATTTGTTCTTGGAGCGGTTGGCCTTCCCCGATCTCTGGCTTCACCCTCTGATACCAACTGATTATATAAAAAACTTACCCATGTGGAGGTTTCAATGCCTTGGTGCCCATTCTGATGAGGAAATGCTGGAGACCTTTCCAGACAGCGAAAGTGACTCTGACAGTGAAAACAAAGAGGTCTTCAGTAGCGACAGAGAAGTCTCGGAGGACGATGAGCTGAGCACGTTTCACAGGTGCAGCGAAGGAGAGCGTCGGTGCGGCGTCGAGACCTGTTCATGTGCCAGTCAATATTGTCACCACGAGCCGTGCGAACGCAAAGCCAGGTCCTACGGCTCGTACAGCTCCGCAGGTGACATGGAGCCAGACTGGTCCGCCTGGCCCTCTGACATGTTGCACTGTACGGAATGTGTGGTGTGTCTAGAAAATTTTGCAAAGGGCTGCCTGCTGATGGGCTTGCCGTGCGGCCACGTGTTCCACCAGAATTGCATCGTGATGTGGCTGGCGGGCGGGCGGCACTGCTGCCCGGTCTGCAGGTGGGCATCCTACAAAAAGAAGCAGCCATACATACACCCGCAGCCTTTGTCGAGTGAGCCCCCGTCTTAGCTGTGTGCCCATGTCCTTTGTAAGCTTTCAGGATATTACTGCTTGCCTTTTAAATGTTAGTCACTTAAAAGATTATGTGGTTTGAAGTTTTAGTTTAAATGTTAGTGCAGTGAACTAAAATATACATGATGCTAACGTTAACGACAGAATCATTTGGTTGCCTTGTATGTTGAACTGAATTCAAACTTACCATACAATAACTTGTTCTCTTCAACATCTGGAAACTTGATGCTGTTTTTGTAAGCACAAAAATCAAGCCTACAAGAGAAGCGTATTCCAGCAAACGTTTACAAGTTAGGATGTGGGTGAAATTGAAATTCTAATCGGAGACAATTGCTTAATTTAAGTGTTTCTTATTTTAGAGTCTGTTCTGCACATCTTTGTTGAATAATGTATGTTGTAAGACAGTACCATTTAAAAAGAAATCGGTGAAATAAATTATTTTAAAAGGAGATTTGTAATGTTAATTGTTTTGATAAATATTTTTTGTGTATGGTTACGGATGTCTTGCTGGCCTGATTTATCTGTGAAGACAATAAAAAATATAACACAACTTTCGTGACTAATAAATCATCTCCTAGGGATGCAGGAATTCAGTGCTCCAAGCCACTGGCCAAGGAGAAGGCAGTGGTGTTTCACTGGGAACTACCTCCTTCATAAGTCTGCTGTGTTGACGTGCTTCTCTGCTTGATCAGTGGTTTTCCAGTTGATTACAAGCTGCTTTTCCAGATGGAGACCCTCTTCTACCAGCTGTCTCTCCAGCACCCTCATCTGCAGCCATCTAGGAAGACTTCAGGGTAGCTCCCTCTACAGCCTCGAAGTAAACTGTGGTGAGGGAGCAGAATATTGTCATGCAGTGACAAAAGTGGTTCGTAAAGGTAAAAATTGCCAGCTTCCAACTGTGCTGGTATTCTGAAGTGATTTCTGGTTTCTTTGATAGTTCTTTGGTGCCATATTTCTTTATATTTCAATATGAGACTCTGATTTTGGTTGTACCTTTCAGAAATCATCTGGCTGAAAATAGAGAGGAATTGTTGGTTGGAAAGAAAAAGGTGGCGGGAGGCGGGGGAAGAGCAGGAGATGATATGAGTAGAGGAAAAGGCTAAACTAGAAAGATATTTTCAATTGTCTTGCTTCATTTCTTTCCTAAATCTTGCCTATGTGATATGAAAGGAAGATAATGACATAAAGATGATGATAATAGGAAACACAAACACAGCTCCCTGTTGCAGTTACAACCCATCTCCCTCTGTCTTTATAAATTTGGGAGGCTGGTGCTCACAGAGCTGCTGGCATTGTTTTATCTGTCCAGGGTACCTGGGCACACTCTTTTTTATGAACAAATCTTTCACGGCTCTGTCACCAGGTGTGTTCCCGAAAGGATATTCATGTAATTAGCAGAAGAGCTGTTTTTAATTTACTGAGTCCCTTTTCCTCTCTCATTTCCTTTTTCCCATGGCAGTACTGAAGCAGAGAGGTACAAGGGGCACAATATCAGCAACTCTCCCGTGGTCCAGAAAGTCATTTTTATTCCAGTTGAGACCTGCCAGTACATGCCCTGTCTCTGTCATTACAGCCTCGGCAGAGCAGTGGAGAGGCATAATGAGGGCAAAGATCGTTTCTGCTTCCAATTTGTGCAGCCGCGTGGCTTATGTGCTTGTCATGAGTAGCTGAAATCCACATTGTTTCAGGACTGTTTTGAAACCTGCACTGAACTGAGGCCAAGGGAAAGGAGTTTTGTGAGTATAAATAAGGCTGTAGCTGAGGTGCTGACACACACAAGCGAGGCGCTGTATCGCAGCCCGCGGTACCCTTCTGCTGGTACCTCGGCAATTTGCCAGACGCTGAGTGCTAAGCTGGAGCAATGCTGTGTCCTTGGAGCACCGAGCGCTCGTGGAGCGCAGCTCTGCTGCTGAAGGCTGACCTCCTCACCCTCACGCACAGCCCCGCCAGCTCTGCCTCTGTGCCCTGGCTCAGCCTTGTTTGCAAAGCTTTGTGCACACCTGTTTCAGCTGAAGGCTTGTTTTAATGGCCTCAGTTGCTCTACTCATCCAGTTCTTTTGATGGATGACCCAAACCGCTGTTTAATTAGCAGGAGAGCCACTGAGGGCACATCCACAGGAGCAGGTAATTATGACCAGTAGGTAGCTGTGGCGGAAGGTTTGGTCCCCTCGTGTCTGCGTTATATAAATTGTTGTGGTGCAGTTCCCAGCAACGCATCTGTTACAGAATCTTGAGCAGCTGGCATAGTGTATTGGGAGTCCCAGCAGGACAGAAAAAGCAGTTGGATGTGTTTATTTTATGAAATGCTCGCGTCAGTAGCAGCAGAAGCATCCAAGTAACATTGTTTTCTACCGAGTGCAGGATCTCAGACAGCCCTTCCCTGACGCGCTAACAGTTGAACATCCGGAGAACGGAGCAAAGGAGCAAAGACTGTGCTTGTAACAGGGTCAGCAGTTTCGCTGCTCACATGTTTTGCCTCGCAGGGCTGGGTTGTGCTAGTACTTGTGAAGTGTCTTAACTGAGATGCTAAACATTCCTAAAGTGGTGTTTTGTTCTCTGATGTCTCGTGCCTGGAAGCTGGAGACCGATTGTAAACAGAAAATGTCAAATCACCGAGGTGAGGGTATTATTTGTTAGGTTTGAGAAAGGCGATGGATGTTTTGTGCTGCTATTACAAAGGATGAATTTAAATCATCTCTGAAGCTCTTTGCCACTCTCAATTTCATCAATTATTGTTTTATTAACACTGGCTTTCCCACTGCTGGTGCTCAGTCCAAAACGAGAGGTCTCCTTTCCAAAACTTGTTTAGACCTTTGTTCCGCATTAGATTTTGGAGGGAAAGATGACGAAAAGTAAAACTGTACGTTTTTGTAACTGTCATTAAAATGTCTGTCTCCAGTAATTAAATAATGAGGGTAAGCATGATTGTAAGGTATTAAGGGTTAGATTAAGTTAATAGCACCTTTTTCTTCCTAAGCTTTTGCACTCTGTGCATCACTGATTCATTTCTAGTGCTCACAGTCTCAGATTGCGCACCGGGGTGTGAAGAGATGGAATGACTCGCTGGAGCTCCAAGCTGTCCCTTCATTTCAGCCAGGTGACCCTGCGGAGAGGACGGTGAAGATGAGCCAGGCCTGGCTGGTGGGATTTCTCCGAAACAGCCCCGGCAGCTGGGGGCGAGGTGGGCACCGGCTTGTACGAGCTTTGCCCTCGGGTGTCCCGCGGGCGGTCCCAGGGGAAAGAGCGGAGTGGGAGTCAGCCCTTGCGCCTGCAGGTCATCGAGGTGCTGGGGTTCCAGAGGAGGGAGCGGAGCTGGGGAAGGGTCTGGGGCACAGGTGTGATGATGAGGGAGCTGGGGGGGCTCAGCCTGGAGAAAAGGAGTCTCGGGGGGAACTTATTGCTCTCTACAACTCCCTGACAGGAGGGTGTAGCCAGGCGGGGGTCAGGCGCTGCTCCCAGCAAACCAACGACAGGACGAGAGGACGGAGTTTTAACCTGGACCAATGGAGGCTGAATTTTAGGAGGAATTTCTTCACAGAAAGGGTGATTGGACATTGGAATGGGCTGCCCAGGGCGATGGTGAACTTAGGAAACCCNATCCATTGGAATAGGTTGCTCAGGAGAGGTGATGGAGTTACCAACCCCGGAGGTGTTTTAAGGAAAGACTGGACGTGGCACTCAGTGCCATGGTGCTGTTCGGTCATGGTTGCACTTGATAATCTCAGAAGTCTTTTCCACCTTAATTAACCTATGAATGGGTAACAAACACGCTCAGTGTGAGGGGCCAAGCGCTCCCGCCGCCAACAGTGCCCGCCCCGCTCCCCTCCCCTCCCCTCAGAGCCTTCCGGCCCCTCCTTCGCGGGGCGGGGCCGCGCGCAGCGCCGTGTGCACCGGCACGTGACCGGCGGGACGGCGCGGGGGGCGGGGCGAAGGGCGGAGCGCGGCGTTCGGGCACCGCCCCACGCGGNGCGGGGACTTCGGAGGGGCCGGGCTCGGCCTGGCCCTGGCCCTGGCTACACCCGGCCCTGGCTACATCCGACCCGGGACCCGGAGACCTCACAGCACCGTCCAGTATCTGAAAGGGCCTACAGGGAAGCCGGAGAGGGGCTCTTTGTCAGGAACTGGAGTGATAGGACACGGAGGACACATGGGTACANGTGCAAGTTGACAGAGGGGAAGTTTAGGTTGGATACTAAGAAGAAATTCTTCCCTGTGAGGGCGGTGAGACACTGGACCAGGCTGCCCAGAGAAGCTGTGGCTGCTCCATCCCTGGAAGTGTTCGAGGCCAGGCTGGATAAGGCCTCGAGCAGCCTGGTCTGGTGGAAGGTGTCCCTGCCCGTGGCAGGGGAGGTTGGAACGAGATGATCTTTAAGGTCCCTTCCAACCCCTTAATATTCTATGCTTCTAGCTCCTCTTGCAGACATAGCCTTAAAATTAGGAAATAGTAGTTGAAATATTGGGACTTGGAGGGGGAAGGTGAGTCTGTAGACAAACTGTGTTTCTACAGACAGCTTTCTGATGTCACAATGAAATGAAATAAGACACTGGTGGATTTCACTTTTGCCTTTCATAAGTAGCTACTAATGTGTTAGTGAAAAAATCTGCTGTTTGGTGAGAGGAAGATCAAATACATTAGAGGTACTGGAAAAGCAGCAGGGAGAAGGAGGATGACAGCCACACAAGCTGAAGGCTTAGACAAGCTGCAGGGTTACAGATGTTCCCTGGTGCTTTGTAGCAGCTGAGTCCCAGGGCAGCAGGTTTGTGGTTGTTGCTTGTCAGGTGAGAGAATCAGATGAGGAATGTACCTTTGGGAGTGTCCTTTCCTTTCCTCCTCTGCCTGTGCCTGGGCACTGTGTGGGCTGGGTCAGTCTCCTGTGATCCTGAGCGTGGCACAGGAGGCCACAGGGAGAGCTGGGGTTGGGGACTGCTGCTCTCAGGGGTGGGGTGACACATCAGACAACTGCGTAAGCCACACATGTGGCCCTGCTGCACTGAGGAGTTCTTGCCTCGTGTCTGAGGGCTGCTCTTTTGCCTTCCTTAACTGGTGAACTCAGCATGTTTCCCAGTAGCACCGTGTCTGCTGGTCATCTTGGAGCTCCTGGAGGATGGTGCCACCCACCTTGAACCTTCTTCTTGATGGTGCACCGCAACAGGACAAGGAGCAAGGGCCATAAACTAAACCACAATAACTTCCACCTCTACATGAGGAAGAACTTCTTTATGCTGAGGGTGGCAGAGCCCTGGAACAGCTGCCCAGGGAGGTTGTGGAGTCTTCCTCTCTGGAGACATTCCAGACACACCTGGACACGTTCCTGTGTCACCTGCTCTGGGTGACCCTGCCTTGGCAGGGGGTTTGGACTGGATGATCTCCAGAGATCCCTCCCTAACCCAGTGATTCTGTGATTCTTTGCAGAAAACCCTGCCCAGGCTCTATGGAACAGGTGTAGGGAGAGGTGACACGAGTCCTCTTGCTGTCATGAGCACTCCCTTGGGGTGCAGGCTGGCATGGTGACCTCACAGGCCGTAACAGTGATATTGAGAAACCCATTTATGGTAAAAAACTCCTTTCGTCCTGTACTTAAGTGCAGCTTTAGAAGGAAGAAGTAGTTCCTAGCTGATGGAGAAATAGCACTGCTTATCTTGTGTCTGCCAGCAGCTGTGCACCACGTACAGTCCCTGAGCAGGGCTGGAGGGAGCCATCCAAGCACTGCAGAATGTGGATAATGATGGGGAGAGGCTGAGATTTTGTGATGGCAAAGTTTTGCCCTCGGTTCACTTGTCTGCCCGCTCTGTTGGTGTGAGATAATTTATTTATGATCAATACAAGGCAAACATCTTCAGTCCATGTGAAGAGCTGGTGATGCATTTCAGCCTGTCTAAAGCTGGGGATTTATTACATTTTTAATGCCATGTCTGGATCGTTTGAACTTAAAAAGTGGGTTTTCCTCCAGTGTGGTCTGAGTTGGCTCTTTTCAGCTGAGTGCTTTGCTGGCTGACTCTGGTGTGATGCAGATGCACCAGTGCTGTGAGAGTGATGGTTTTGTTTACATCAGGAGTGGAAGCAGAATAGCTTCATCAGCGTGGAGTTGTGCTCAGGGTAATTATCTTTGCTCAGCTGGACCACATCCTCCTGTTCCCAGCACTGCTGCCTTGTGCCATGATTCGTACCCGTGTCCCTGTGTGAGATGGGCAGTGTGGCTTCTTTGCAGCTCAACAAATTGCTGTCTCATGGAGCATGGAGTAGCCTGGATCAGAGTCAGTGGGATTTCCTCCTCCTCTTACACAAAACAGGAGGCGAGTTGGGAACACCAGGGAAGGCGTAAGCACCCAGCTCTGCCTTTAGGACAGTCGTGTCAAGCAGCTGATTCCTGGCAGTGCTAGGGATGAGCTGTGAAAGAGTTTTCGGCTGTCAGAGTTAGCAGGGATTGATGACAACACACAACCAGTCTTGATTTAATGGTGTCTTTGTGCTGGGTTGTGCATCCCAGAGACAGAAGCTGCAAATCCTGCTGTGGTTCAGTTGACAGTTGCTGATTGTGGTTGTACCTGAAGGCTTGTTGTGTGTTGGTTTTTTCTAGAATACAAGTTGTAGAGCAAATCTCTGGTAGGTGTTACATTTGAGACAGGATAGTTGGCCAGCCAGAGCTCTGCCCTGTTTTACTTCAGTCTCTTCCCCCTGGTTTTTTCCCTCTCATGTAGCTCATACTCAAAAAAGGGACCTTCTCATCTTTCTGTCAGGGTGAGGAATGACTCTCCAGGGCAATATTTCCTCTGCTCTGAAGAACAAGAGGGGAGGCTGCAGTCAGTCCTGCAAGGGTTTGGGTTTTTTTCCCCTGTAAAACCAGGATTTAACTAAAGGTACAGGAGCTTTTTGAAACCCATTAGAAACTTCTGCACCTATGCACGGCTTTGGGTTGTTTGTGGGGGTTTTTAAGCTGATTTTGTGCTTGGGCACCTCAAATGGTGGCTGTTGTCTGCAGTCAAAATATGGTCTTGTTCCCCATGACCAAGAGAATGTCCTTTGAGACTGGTAAAAGTCTAAATCTGTTGCTCTGCTGGGCTTGTGCACTGAAGATAACTTGCTTTACAAGTTTTCAGTGCACAAATTCTCTTCACTCTGCTTCCCTAGAGGGGTGGTCAGGGCAAGTGGAGCTCCCCACCTCCTGGGTGAGCCAGACAGTCTGGAACAGAGAGATCTTGGCAAGTGCCAGGAGGGAGCTGTCGAAGGAATGGCTGTGTTTGACCCCCACCAAAGGCAGGGAAAGGGAAGCTGGAGGGCAAAGGGACCTGAACAAGTGGGAGGAACATAGCAGGAACCTCGTGATGGTGAGCAATGCAAGATTGTGCAGGTGAGACAAGCATCCCTGCATGCAGGGATGTGCAGCCTGGGGCTGGCTGGGCACCAGCTCTGCAGGAAAGGATCTGGTTTCCCATGGATAATAAACCTGAGCTCCCAGTGCATCTTTGCAGCATCGAAGGCAGATGGGGCTGTGTTAGGAAGCTATAGTCACAGTGCTGAGTGCTCAGTCACTACTTTAGCTACTCAGCATTAAAGAGGCCACATCTGCAGAACAGTGTCCCAGTGTGGGCACCCAGTTCAGGAAGGATCTCGGCAAACTGGGCAAGTGTGGCAGAGGGCCATCAGGATGGTGGAGGGCTGGAGCCCATGATGCGGGAGGAGTGGCTTAGGGAACTGGGCTCATTTTGGCTTGGAGAAGAGAAGGTGAAGGAGCAAGGGTCTAAAGCTTCTCACTGCCTCTGATGGGGTTGTAGTCAAGTCACAGATGGGTACTTTGGAGGTGTCTCCAGTGACAGGAGAGGTGCTACAGCCACCAGCTGGCCAGAGGAGAGTTTTGAACTGGACATGAAAGGCCAGGTTGGATGGAGCTCTGAGCAATCTGGTTTAGTGGAAGGTGGCCCCACCAACAGCAGGGCATTGGAAATAGATGGTCTTTAACGTCCCTTCCAACCCAAACCGTTCCAGGATTCTGTGAGGAAAGGTCTTCACCACAGGAGTAATTTAAGTGCAGTTGCTCAGAGTGGCTGTGAAGTCTCTGCCCTCAAACAGTATCAAAACTCAGTGGATGAGGCCCTGAACAAGCTGTCTGAAGTCTGAACTTGATCCTGCTTTGAGAAAGGGTTGGCTTGGAGACCTCCTGGGGATCCTCCTCACTGAAATGGGCCGTAGCATTCTTGGTGCTGTCATCCTGTGCCAAAGTCTGTCCCTTCTGCTGAAATCCCTTGTGGCAAATTCCCTCTGTGCAGTGACATGGCTGTGGTGTGGGAAGTGTGCCAGGCAGTGAGCGTCTGACTCACAAATCACATCATGGAATCATTGAAGAGTTTCAGTTAGAAGGGATCTCTAAAGGTCCTCCTTAACTGCTTGTCTGAGCATTAAGAGCAGTGCAGGAACTGGTGATATCTCTGCAATGTTTTGGGGTTATGTTATTTGAATAATGAAGTGTTTTAACATCACTCATAACTTAAAGCTCGTGCATTTTGAAGTGCTGCTTTTGATACTGAATGTTTTAAGTTACATGCAAGTATAACAGCATAGTTTTAAAGCTGGAATTTCAAGTAACTCTCTCTTTCTCTTTTTAAGGTCAATGAATGGTCCTTGAAGATAAGGAAAGAAATGAGAGTGATTGATAGACAGATCAGAGGTTTGTACTTGTGTCTCATTTTTTGTTTTTACTCTCCCTGTCTGCCTTCAAGTTTTTTTTGCTTTAATTGAGGCAGGCTGTGAAATTTAATAACCTGGGGTAGTCTATCACATGTGGAATAAAGGAAGATGAATGTGATCCTGGGGCCAGACTTAGTCTGTGTTACAAAATGATGTCGCTGTGAAGTTATCCAAGTAAAATTTTCAGAAGAGCATGAATATTTCATGCTCCCAGTAAGACATAATGCTCTTAAATCCCTTTGGATAACGTGTATTAGACTTATTATCCAGAATTTTGCCCACATTGATTTAATGAGTACTATCTGTGTGGTATATAATTCCACACGTAGAAAGTTCCACTGGTATGTACTGGTGTGAAAGTGCACAACCCAAGCAAAAGTTGCTTGCTGTCAGCTTGGGAAAATTACAAACAGACGAGAGGAAGGGAAAAAAAGTATTTTCTCAGTAGGTGGGTGTTTTGCTATTAAATGATGAGCATTACACTGCAGAATGTGTCTTGAAAAGCAGAGGAGTTGCTTTTTATTGCGCTGCTGTTAGTTCAGAATTTGTTCTGCCTGCCTTCCCTGCGCCTGAAAATGGGTTTGAGTCTAGGTTTTGTTTCCCCCTTCTTTGTCTTCTACCCTGTCCCTGGGATTTGTCCATGGGATTTGCAGGTGAAGGATATTTTGTGTCAGCATCGGGTTACTAGGCACATGCCTGTTTTGAGTGACTTGTACGTACTCCTTGAGCAGTACATCCTCCCTTCCCCATTCTTCCTCAGCCCTGTGCCTCTGGAGTAACCTGGCAGGGTTTGTGTCTTCTCCTTCCTGTAGACTTGTAGGAGTTGGTTGGAGAAGGTTGCTTGTGCAGTACAAAGTCTGTCCTTGTCTCTAGTATGAGGGACAGAGTTTATGTCTTTCCCAGGAAAACTGATGTACAGGAATGTGAATTCTTTTGCTTTCTCCAGGGCACTTTGTGTGGCTGTATCAGGCACAGAGGAACTGCAACTCTGATCTTACTAGCAAAATATGTTTTAGAGGTTGCATCTTCCACAGGAGCAAAATACCCACATGTTCACTACTGATGTGTCTTGAAATTTCAGGTTTCTCTTAACTTTTTACGTGCCATAATACTTTTAATGGCCTATACAGATACTAGGTTACATGGTAGTGTGATATTTTGATGTGGATGCAAATCTAATTATTTTAGCAGCTCTAAACATGTCTGCATTTCAGAGTCCTACATTCAAAGAAATACAGTTCAGCACTAACCACCAACCGTCTGCTATTCTGATAATTCCCCTTAAAATAAACTACAGAATATCTTTGTGCCAGGATTTCACATCCTACCAAGTGTCACCTATGGAAGTACATGCTTCTGCTGGACACTTCCCAGGCTGCTCCTGAAGGATGACAGCCATGTACCTCTGAAGGTTTTCTCAAAAATTACCTGCTGTAGTTGGATTCTGCCGTGCTTTCTCCTTTCAGCTGAGCCTTACACAGGAAATCCCTGCAATCTTTAAGGATGCTAAGCTGCCTTAGTTTCCTTGGGGAAGGCTGTGCTAGATGTGTTTGGATAAGGCCACACTAGATCCACCTGGGATGAACTGAGTGGGCTTGGATCACTGGAACACTTGGCTCGCCTGGTCAGCGCTGTTACTGAAATAGCAACACGGTTTGACACCATCTGTTGTTGGACTCTCGCTGCTGTAGTGATTTCTCTTTGGGGTAGGTTGTTTTTCAGGACTTGGAAGGTTTGGAGAAGTGAAAGGTATCCTTGTTACTTCAGAATTGAATTTTTTGAGTTGATAGAGTTGGAGTAATACAGTAACTTTGTGTTTTGCTGAGTTTGCAAGTCCCTCTCACATGTGCTTGGGCTGCTTCGTGCCTCTTGTGCTTGATAGTGCTGCAGAGAGACTGGGGAAGTGACTTTGGCTCCCTTGAGGAATGTAGCTGGCACTGACCTTCAAAGATGGAGTTGACTGTTCTTGCATACTTGTGCCAGTGATCTCATACTCAGCAGTTGGTCATGCCAGTGAAAGCATTCACTCGAGTGCAGGCTGCCCTACACTAGCCTGAGTGCAGCAACACAGTGCTTGTGGTTGTTTTCAGCCTGACAAAGTGAATGTTGTAATTCCTCAGTACTGCTAGAGTTCTTCTGGTGCTTTCTGTTTCCTGCTGGAGCACTCCAGCTCTTTCTTACCTGCTCTGATATGCTGGGGCTCGGCTCAGTCCCGTGTCTGGCATACAAATGTCTTCAAGTTTGTGGTATTTCTGAAAATAATTGTGGGGAAGCAGCAAGGGTGTGTTTTTCTGATTATGATCCTTCAGCTTTCTGTCAGTCCTTTAAGGTAAAGACCTCAGTGAATGATAGTGAGAGAATAACTGGTCTTGAGTACAGGGTTCATTAACTCCCACCTAAGAAGCTGTGTTGAAGTCTCCAAGTTGGCCTGTGCCAGAAAGTGTGTGTTGATGCCTTTGTTCTTATAAAAGGGCAACTTCTTGTTCTTCCAATGTGTAACTTTGTCTGGCATAAATCGAAAAGACTCAAAACTAAATTTGAACAGAGGCTTTCCTTGAAATAATTGTTCTTGTGGTCGTTTCAATCAACTCTTTGCAGGAAGGTGAGGCTAATCCTTATTATCTGAATTCTTTATTTACTTTAGGATAATTTTTCTTGCAGACTCTTAGATCCGCATTTCATCAGTGGCTCATGTATTGCTGAGTGTGGAAAAGGAAGGAGGTTGATATTGCCCCTGCTTATTCTTGCATTTTTTGCTCTGGGCTTTTTGGAGTACCTGGCTCCTGCTGTTCACAGCCAGTGTTACCTGGCAGAACTGTGAACAGTCACATCAGATTTGCTGGAGAAACCAATGGTGTTTAAGGAGGCCTATTTTGTGTTTAACAGTTCAAATCCAACCAACTCTTTGGTGCTCATGCTTAGTTCAGTATTCCTGCTTAAGCACACTCTTAAAAAACAGCTGTTGAACAAAGCTGGATGCCAGGAGAGTTTGAACAGGATGTTTTAAGTTAGATGTATATTTTGTATATATATATTTGTATCAGGCCAGTTTAATAGACAGGAAGTTATTTTGAAGTTGTAAGTCAAATCATCCTCTCACAGTGCTTTGTTCTTATGAGACCTTTTTTTCTTTGTAAGCTCTTAGTCAGCTCAGCATCATTCTCAGACAGTCCTTTAGATTACTCTTGACTGCAAAGGAAGTTACAGAGCTGGATGTTCAGTAATGAGAATTTTTCTATTAAGATGTAGCTGAATTAATCAGCTGACATGTAAATCAGCCTAGAACAAGGTCTTTGAGTAACGGGGAATCTGAAATCAAGCAGAAACAATTCTTTGCATTGGAAACACACCCCAACAAATGACTGATTTCTCTTCTATATTCTTAGGAGTTTGTCACTATTTGCTGTGTTTTTCTGTACTCCAGATATCCAGAGGGAAGAGGAGAAGGTGAAGAGGTCAATAAAGGATGCTGCCAAAAAGAATCAGAGAGATGTGTGTGTGATCTTGGCGAAGGAGCTGATCCGCTCTCGGAGGGCCGTAAGCAAACTCTATGCATCCAAAGCTCACATGAACTCTGTTCTCATGGGGATGAAGAACCAGCTTGGTAAGAACAAATTCTGAGCCCGAGCACAATGACTGCTCTGGCAGTAGAGGTGAGGTCTGAGCTTTCCTTGTCCAGAACCAAAGTCAAATGCAGGCAGAGCTTGAATGTGGAAGCAGCCGTGCTCTTGTGAAAGGCAGCTGATTCCAGTGGGCTTCAGGAACCTGGGAAGATCCTCCCAGAGCAAGCCCAGCACTGTGAGGCTGCTTCACTTCTGCTCTCTAATCCCAGCAGGCACATGCACCCGCAATCTCAGAGCAGAGCCTTTGCCACCACCCCATAAACACACACAGCTTTCACACGCACACAAACAGCTCCATCCTGTTCTTCCTCCTCAGCTGATGAGGACTGAGGTCTGCTAGTAGAATGCAGGTGTACACAGTAGATGGGTTGTTCCAGGAGATGCTCTCAGATGCCCTAAGCTGGCCAGATATCTGGTACCTGGCCCCAGATCTGCTCTGCCTGAGGTGCTGGTACGTGGTCCTGCAGGCCCCTGAGGTTTGTGTGTTCCCTGATCCACTTCAATCCTTCCCCAAACTACCTTTGGTTGTTCCCCTAAACTTCAGTTACGTTCCTGTAATCCCCCTAAAAGATCCATTGTAAGTTTCTCCTGTGTCCAAACATGCTCTTTTCCCTTACATCCCTGTAAGGAGTCCTGTATCCCTGTAGGCAATAACCCCCCTCAGTCTGCAGGATGTTCTGAGGCTGTTTCCCCACTGCCCTGGATGGGTGTCCCACCCTGGGCTCTGAAGTAGTCATGGAGCTCTCAGTTTTAGTTTCTTGGGGTTCCTGCCCTCATTGTTCCCTACATCCTTGCTGGTTCCCTGTTTCCTCTGATGAGCTGCTCAACAGTTGATCTAACACCTCTCCTCAGAGCCTGAGGGTTGCAGTGATGTGAGAATCACATGCTCTGAAACTGAACTCACAGCAATTTGGAGCACGTTCTTAGTGTGCATTCCTAAACAGTTTGAATGCATTCCTAATATCCCTGTATCCTTTTGGAGCCTTTGTCACTGATTTTGACAGGATCTGTCACAGGAGTAGAATTCCCTTCATCTTGTGGATGGTTGTTTCTCTAGCAAGAGTCTGGGAGCATTTACCAATACCTGCATGGGGATAGGGGAGCAGTGTTTGATTTTCTTGGTGTGGATGAATCCGTTTGCCCCTTGGCTTAACACCCATGTTCTGTAAAACCTCCTTGGTCCTTTGTGTTCCTCCAGAACCAGCTTATTTCCCTCATTCCTTATCCACATCAGAAATCTGTTGTAATAGATTTCCTGCAGTGTTTTCCATAGCTGGAAACATTCCAGTCTGTAACAAGCAGAGCAGAAAGACAGAAGATTTGGTGGAGGTGAACATGCTGCTGAAATGTCAAAGCATTTCCCCCACCCCAGCATAATCCAAGTAGATTTTAACACTGGATGAATGATAAATCAGGAGTCACATTGTGAACTTTAAGTGTAACTTTATGATGGTTCAAATGTGGGTCCCCATGCATCTCAGGAAAGGGAAGTAGGACCATCCTTGCAGCTTGAGGTGTCCCTTAAAAGGAAAAGCTCAAAACAGCCTCTTCCTTATTACCACTGCCAGCATCTTCATCTTCCTGGGAATGTTCTTGGATAGGAAATAGGAAGGAATCTAGAACTTAGTCTGGGGTTTGTAGTAACCTGAGAAATGACCACTCAAGGCAAGGTTTCTGTTAGTTTGTTACAAGTGTAAGGCTCTTAAAAGAAATTATTAAAATGAAAAATAATATGTGCTGTACCTTCATTTTGCTTCGTTAAGGAGTGACCATTTTATATACAAACAGGTAAGTTCTCCATGTCCAGGAAGCTGCAAAGTTAGATGGCAGAATTCAAAAAAACTTCACAGCATCCTTAATTACTGCTTTTTGATCTTGGTATATCAATACATATGAGGAGAGCTTTTAAGTTATGTTATGAGAATAGCCTCTGGAAAGAGTATTGTTAAATTCAGTTTAAACAAGCTTATTTTCAGTTTATCTGTGTCAGTATTAATGTTACAGCTTACTCTGTGCTGTGAAACTATTGCAGCAGAACTTCTGAGAGGGTTAGCTTCCAGTACCCAGGGTCAGGCAGGAGGTCCCTGGTGTCAGCACTCGCTGCAGCTCTGCTGCTGAAACCCTCAGCAACACCTCTGGCTGCTGAGGGGCCGGGCAGGAGCAACTCAGGCCTCTCTCTCCCTGTCTTTAATGCACTGGGTGCAGGTGGGTTGAAATCTCTCTACAGACCACCTGGGTTGCTCATTGTACTGGACCTGTAGCTTTGCTATAAATGTGGCTTTTTCAACATGGGTACAAGTTGGGCTTTCCCAGGAATTTAGTCAGGAAGGAAGAAGTGGAATGCCTGTTTCTTTTTAAAATTGAATTGCCTAAGTGAAAACAAATTTCCATGTAAGGAGGATATAATTTCTCTGCTTTCAGCAGTGCATGAATTGTTCAAACTGTTCTGTGCCTCTCCTTCACAGCTGTCCTCAGAGTAGCAGGTTCATTGCAGAAGAGCACAGAAGTCATGAAAGCTATGCAAAATCTAGTAAAAATCCCAGAAATCCAAGCAACGATGAGGGACTTGTCCAAAGAGATGATGAAGGTAAGATCTGGCCCATAAATCAGGCCTGGGTGAAGACGATGTGGTTGTTACTGAGCTGTGCAATCACTTGGGTGGCCCCTTTGTCAGAGGGCTTGTGTGAGCTCAGGACATTCCATGATTCTCTGGCCAGTCTGATACTGGTGACACAAAGAGTTTTAAACCTAACAGCAAAAAACTGTTAGATGAACATTCCCAATAACAAGTTTGAGTCAAAATTGGGAACATATCGGGAGTTTATTCGTCATAGACATGTTCAAAGAAACAACAATTTTCAGGCATTTATATACACTATAACATCCAAGGTTTTTTTATAGACACTCCCAAAAATCTGCCCAACTTATTGCATCATGGTAGAGGTGTTTTGTTTCTTTTAATTACTGCCAGAACATCTTGTCTGTCTTTCTTTACTGGATAACCCAAGTTTTATCCAGCTAAACAGTGCTTTATTAAATTTGCTTAGATAATTAAATAAATTTGGTTAGACAATTACTATTAAGTTTTTTGGGGTGTACAAGCCTATGAAGTGGCTCCCTTACTGCACCTGCAGTGTATTAATCAAATTTTCTGGGGTGTACAGGCCTTTGACTCCTTAACTCTCTCAAGATACCATTCTTGTTCTATGACATCTAATTCATCTCTAGTTATATAATAACTATTAAACAATTCTTTATTGAATTTTGTTCTTCAGCTATTAAGTTCTCTAAGGGATATGGGTCCATGGAGTTCCTTTCTCCAGGTGCAGTGAGGTAATTTCTCAGGGTTTTCTACTGCCACTCAGCCAACACAGATCTAAATCGAAACCAGCCAAAATAACACAGTGGAACATTCCTTAACTAATTAAACATAGTTCATTACAAAATTTTGAAAGAATCACAAAACTCCTGGCTAATTAAGAGATAACTCACTGTCACTGGGTTTGAAGCATCTAGCTCAGTGTCTCCATGCGATGGGAGTGCTCTGATTTGAAAGGATACTAAGTCTCTGACTGTTACATTTTCAACTACCAAAGTTGTTTTGCTTTTTCCCTTCTTACCACTCTGGACTGTGTAGTTCAAATAAGTTTATTTCTAAATAATGTTACCATTGTGCACCAGAATGGTTTGGCCATATCTAGGTCGCAGGGCCTGCAAAGGAATGTTTTCAAATGCAGATAGGAAAAAAATCAAGCTGTGTCAAAGAGCAATTTTACAGTGTGCTACACAATTCATGCTGCATGACTGAAATTTACACTTGTATTTCACATGCTTGGAGCAGGCTTGGTTCTTGGTTTAGATGTGCAACAACAATAAATAACCACAGAATCGTAGAATGGTTTGGGTTGGAAAGGATTTTAAAGATCATGTAATTCCAGCCCCACTGCCATGGGCAGGGACACCTTCCACTAGACCAGATTGCTCAGGGCCCCATCCAACCTGGCCTGGAACACTTTTCACAGATTGGGATCCACAGGTTCTCTGGGGAACCTGTTCCAGTGCCTCACCACCCTCACAGGGAAGAATTTCTTCTTATCTAATCTAAATCTCTTCTCTTTTAGTCTAAATAACTTGAGGTTTTCAAAGTGAGAGCACGTGACTTTAATCCTCAGTTTTCTTCCTGTTTTTCCAGTGCACCAGTTGTAGAGATGTGTGCTTACACTGAGGCCAGGTGTGTTGGCCACCTTCCTGCAACAGCCTCCATCAGGAAGGCTGGAGCAGGAGCAGGGCTTGTTACATGCCTGGATAGGCATAACCTCATCTCCCAAGCAGGAAGTGTGTCCTCTTACTCTGCTGTTGGCAAGAGCATCACATGCTGCCTTGTTGTTTTCTGCTAGGCTGGAATTATAGAGGAAATGCTGGAGGACACCTTTGAAGGCCTGGAGGATCAGGAGGAGATGGAGGAGGAAGCTGAGGCGGAAATTGACAAAATCCTTTTTGAAATTACAGCTGGTGAGTTTGTGGGTGCTGCTGAGAGCCAAGTTCCTGCCCTGTTCAATGAGATGCAGCAACTGAAATCTTCATCTATTCTGACTGGACTGCACTCTCCCAGAGGCATCTCTTCCTTTGGTGATGGGCAGAGAGCTCTGACAAACTGGTTTCTCAGGGAATACTGGCTGAGAAGGCCAGTGGGGCTCAGCAGGGCAGAACTGATATCCATCAGCTGCTGTCTGTGCAGTTATGTAATTGAGGCTCCAACAGATCTGTGTTTGGCTGTGCAGTGAATCCTCTTAACAAGATGAAACTTATATGATTGACTAGGTAGTTATTAATGAAGCCAAGAAATAAACTCAGCTGCACTGCCTTGAGTCATAGGCTGTGTTGTGAGTCCTGGCAGTAACATGCTGTGTCTTGTTTGGGGGAAAAAGCCCAAAACAAACACAAAAACCCTCTTAAAACCAAAACCACAACTTCTGCCTTCCAGCTCACGAAGTAATGATCTACTGGTTCAGTTATTTGACTTGGAGAATGCTTAGAATGCTCCTTTCACCTGGATTGCTTGTGATGTGGTGTGACAAATCCAAGAATCAGGGCTCCATTCAGCTGTACCACACTGAAAGTGCAGCTCCCACCCTGCTGGCACCTTGTGCCCAGTGCCTGGCACATTGCCCTCTCCTTTCTCACATCCTAATTTGCTTTTTCCATCCTGTTTCCTGGCTGGAGCAGCTCTCCTCCTCCCCGGGCAGGCAGTGGGAGCTCTCAGGCAAGCAGCAGGGCTTGGGGGGGAGCCGGGAGCCTCCTGCCAGCAGGGAAGGAGTGCAGAGGCTCAGAGGGGCTGGCAGGTCAGTGCTGCTGGGCAGCCAACAGCCCCAGGCTGGCCCTGGCACAGCTCAGGGGTGTGACCTCCATGAGAAGTGACCAGTTGGGTTATTTTAGATATCCCTGAAAAGTCACTAATTATTAAATGAAGACCTAACACACACTACTGAGCCTGTTTGTTGTTGCAGGGGCCTTGGGTAAAGCACCCAGTAAAGTGACAGATGCTCTGCCAGAGCCTGAGCCCATGGGAGCAGCTGCTGCTGCTGTGGATGAGGAGGAGGACATCGAAGCCATGCAGTCACGGCTGGCCACCCTGCGGAGCTAGGGCCAGGATGGATGTGTACAGTTGGCTTTTATTTTATTCTGCCCTACCTTCAAAATGCAAAACTTAAATGTATTCTCACTTATGTAATATGTATATATATATTTTTTTTCTTCCTGAGGATTTTATTCTCCAAGACACTACTGTAATATACTTCTTGGGGAGTGCAGTCTCTTCCAGTTTTCTGTTCAGCCCATGTTTCCTGTGGTGACATGGCAAGGGTGGTGTAATGTTATGTATTTTTAGATACAAAGTCCTGAAATATATTCTCATCTTCAAGCAGCATTTTTCCCTAACAGGCACTTTGGTTTAATCTGCTACCAAAAACCTCCAGCACTGTCAGATCTGTGTTTTCCTGAATCACTACAAATTTTATTAAAGCTGCTTCTAACAGTCACTGCCATGCAGCAGTTTAGTTTATATCACTTTGGCCTCTGTCACAAACAATACCCACCTCTAACACCTCCCTTTTGGTTTTGTAACACCTTTCTTTAGCCCATTTAGGGCCTTCACTGCATAGTTAAAGAGAAGTTTTCAGTCAGTTCCAGCTCTGTATGAGCAGGAGAGCCTGTCTGAGCCAAGGCTGTGGCACAGTGAGGGCAGCAGTGGGAGGGGGGCCCTGACACACCAGGCTCTTGGCACAGCTTCCCCAGACCCTGGGGCTGTGCCAAGGCCTCGCTGCTGCTCAAACAGCACATTTCAAGGTCAAAGGAGAGCTGTGTCTCCTCCCAAGGAAAAGCTTCAGGCAAAACGGATGTCATGGCTCACAAAAGGCAGCTTGCAAAAAAAAAAAAAACCTCTGACCCAAACCTGTCACTGCCATGGGCACCTCCCAGGCAAAGGCCAGAGCTCTTAATTTTAAGGAAGACTTACCCAAAGAAAGCCAAGTCTCTAAGTAATTGCATCCCAACAGCAAGGGTAGAAAAGCACACAAGGCCCACAGAGAGCTGGATGGAGTCCAGCACTTCCCCTTTGCAGCTGTAAAAGCATGGGGGGAGGCCAAGCACTGTTCACCTTTGTGCTGGGGGAGACAAAGTAGCCCCAGTGCTTCAGGGCTGTGCAATTCAAGTGTTCCATCTCCACCCCAAATGCAACACAGAAACAGGCAAGAGGGACAATTTGGTTCTTGTGGTCTTAAAAAAACCAGAAAGGACAGATCAGAAACAAAAGCAGCTGCAGAGTGGAGTGGGTGAGAGCTGCAATAAGACCAGATTGAACAAGAGCACAGTGGCAAGAGCTCAAAATCCAGCTTCAACAATGACTCTTTTCAGATGTGTGCACACAGGGTGTGTAAGATCAGTGTGACTCAGCTCCCTGGGAGGTACCTGTACCTCCAGCTGGCTCCAAGGAAAGCAATTAACCTGCTTTATGTCATCTACTTCAACTTGATAGTTCAAGGGAGAATGTTCAGGTAAGTGTTGTTTTTAAGCATACCTGACAAGTTCAAGCACAAAATGCCAAATGAAGGCAGCTGAAGGACCAGAACAAGTTATTTACTGTCAAGAGGTGTCAGCAAGTGAAGGTGGAGGAGAGCTCTCACTGAACCCAGTGAAGGGCTGGTGTGTAGGAAAAGGTTCTGTAAGTCCACTTAACTCTTGTGAAAGACTCCTACTCCCTGCACAGCACTGGAGCCTGTTCCCACTCCTGAGGGAGCAATCAGAGGAAGTTTCTCTGAAGAAGAACCCTGGCAAACCAAGCCAGATTCTACAGTTAATGCTGATGGCAAACAGCAGGTGAAGTACTACAGGGAGGGGAAGTTGCAGAATTCCTCAGTTTGTTGCATAAAGCTCAGAAAAGTGAACTTGGCCACCAAGGAGGTTCCTCTCCTGCTTGGCTGTTCCCAACAGCCATCCTGCACCTTTCAGTGCTGGGAAGGAACTGAAACGTTAATTTTATCTCAGGGTATCGCATCAAATGAGAGATTCACTTTTCCACTCATGACCGCTCTTCCTGTTTTAAGTTTTACAATGTTTTCAGTCCTTCTCCAAATAACCCTGAGTTGTGTGTGTACCATTTCAGACTGAAGCTGCAAAGCTCATGTGATACAGACCACAGCACTGGCAGCAGCTGACCAAGGTTAACCAAAAATAACTATAAACAGGTCTGCTGCTAAATTCCATACTCTAAGCCTTCAAATACTTTAAAAAACAGTATGAACAGTTTATGATACACAGTTTTCTTTTGCATTTCAAAGTACTGCATCAAATTAATTACATTTTAAACAGTCAATTGAAGAAGACAGGCAAGGAACAGTATCTGAAATAGAAGAATTTTTATGTAACCATTCAGTGTTAAAAACAAGAGAATCAAACATCAGTTCAAATTAAAGAGCAGTTTCGAACAGAAGACATTTGATTAAAAGTTTCTTTTAACATTTAGAAATTTAAATACATTTACCTAAAGATGGTTAACTCCCATCTCTATGTTACTATACAATAGCTTAAAGCTACTTTTAAATGCTAGTTCTATGTTAACGTGAAATTCCAGAACTGCATTCTTAACTTTTTATGTAAATTGGTTATTAAACTGAGTGATTCCACACTTCCTCCCACCCCAAAATAAATTTTAAAAATTGAAGCTTTACAATGCCTTGAATAATATTTTTCAAACGAGTAATTTGGAATAGATCCCGACAGTTCTATAGGAGGTATTTTGTACAGTTTGGAGAGCAACTCCGTATAAAGTTCTATTGCAACTGAGCATTCACAGTATGCCACAGTCCATACATATTACTACATATACATATCAGGTTTGTAAACATTGGAAGAATACACAGAACATAGTACCACGATCCTCTGGTACTGCTGAAAGGAAGATGAGGTAACATTCATATAATCTCAAAGTCCACAGAGGTCCTGACTGAGTAGGTAGAACAGCTGCCAACGCTTCTGCTTCATAGTGTGTGGTTAAGGCGCTCTTCGTCACGGTCTGCTAAGGCTGGATTCGTTAGCTCTCAGTATCCCAACTGCATCTTTAACAGCGTGGTATATGACATTCTTCACCTGCAGGAGCAAAGGAAAAGGTGTGCTTGGTTTTACAAGCAAACAGCACAGATCGTTTTCCAGCTTTCCCACCTCCTTCCCCTCACCCTGTGCAGGTCAGTTCAGACGCGCTCATCTGCCCGACCTCCATGTAAATCACAAACTTGGGAAAACAAGGTTCACATTCTAACAGGAGATAAGGTGAACCCTGTAGCCTGAGGAGAGCATTGCTCAGCTGGCAGGGAAACAAAAGAAATGGCAGAAGAAAACATTTCAAGAGAATCTCAGAAGCTTCACAGGGCTTTCTCAAAACTACTAAAAAACTAACAGTTCAAAGACTACTGAAATTTCAAGATCCAATGCATTAACACTGATCTGGACACAAAAGCAACCTGGGTTGCATGGGCACAGCCCTTCTGGGTTTGGTGAGGGTTGTCTGTTGTGTTCTAGTGGGGTTTTTGTAAAGGGTCAAGAGTACTGAGCATGGGGAAGTTACCTGCAATTTATCTTCATGGTTCGTATGCGTATGTGACAGATATCTAAATTCCTGAGTGAGCCAGAAGCAGTGTTTGACATGCTCTGGGGATACAAAGTCTTCTGCAACTTTAATACAACTGTACAAATTATGAACCTAGAGAGAACAGACAAGCATTAGCCTCATGCTCCAAGGGCTGCCCAAGCAGTCAGGCCATTCCCTGTCCCTGGTGCTTGCCTGGTGTGGAGCTCCTGCTGGGATGAAAACTACATCTCCTAGAAACTGTACAATAGCCCAGCCTTGAACTCCGTACTCCTGATGGAGGCGTTTCCTCAGCGATCGGTCCAGGTACCAACTCTGATCGTGAATGGGATCGTGATCTACAGGGTTTTCTTGGCCTTGTTCTTCTGCAACCTGGAAAGTCACACAACAACAGGCATTCTAACACACCACTCTGACTGGACAGTCAAGTTGTATCTGTGGTATTCCATACAAACCTGTGCCAGAGGGACTTGCACTATGTGGTCAGGTAGGAGAGTTACACAATCACAGTCTGGATCCTTACTCAGACCTTTGTCAAGGTTTCAACATTTCTCAGGTCCCGTTGGCTTCACAGATACATTGCAAGTGTGGGTATGGAAAATGCAAGTAATCCCAGCTGACAGTGGCAAGGAACAGAAGGGTTAAGCAACTCATGTTCACACTGGGAACCACTGTCACACATGGAACCAGTGTTCTGACACTACTAAAGCTGCAGAGGGACTGTGTAGAGGGGCATGGAGTGACAGGACAAGGGGAAGTGGCTTTAAACTGAAGGAGAGCAGGTTTAGATCAGAAGAAGAAATTAGGAAGAAATTCTTTCCTGTGAGGGCAGTGTGGCCCTGGCACAGGTTGCCCAGAGAAGCTGTGGCTGTCCCATCCCTGGAAGTGTTCCAGGCCAGGTTGGATAGGGCTCTCAGCAAGCTGGTCTAGTGGAAGGTGCCCCTGCCCATAGCAGGGGCATCGGAATGAGATGGTCTTGAAGCTCCCTTCCAACCCCAACCATTCTGAGATTGTCTGACTCTACACCTGGAAGACACTACCAAGTGTGGAACTCAGCAGGTGTCTGCCTTGAGGCCACAATCAGTCAGTGTGTGCTCACTGACCCAGAGGATGCAAACCAGATTTTCAGGAGAAGCAAGACTGGAAGGCACAACAAGCACTTTAGAACAGAAATTTGAGGGCTGTGGGGAGAGAATTTCCACAAGAAGTTCCTGTACAAATCCAGCTTGCTGCAGCAGCCATTTACACCCAGGACTGTAGCCCAAAAACTCATTTGGGAGGAGATAAACAGCTTGGTTCTACTCCACTAAAAGCTGCTGAAAGCCCCACGCCTGGCAGCAAGTGTGACACAAGGGACTGAGGTGTGAGGTGCAGATGTCAAGACTCCAAGTGCTAATGCTTATCAAACCCAGGAGCATATTTTATCAACTGTAAGATTTGTTCTTTGTTAATATTAAATAAATCTGCTGCAGCCTCTCCCAGCTTCCACCAAGACAGCCATCAGCCTGACCAGCCCAACAGTTGTTCAGATCATCCCATTTATCCCTTTAAATATCATTATATTGGCTCTTTCCACTTTTAGAGCACTGAAGTTTCACAGTTAAGACCACAAAGAACTCTGGACTATCTGAGGTAAATTTAAACACTGAAACCAGCCCTTTTGGATGTAGTAGCACATCTGTACTAAACCCTTACCTCCCATGAAAATGTGACACAAAACACATCATGCTTTTCCCTTAATTCAGACCTCATCAAAGTATGGGAAAAAAAGGGGCAGTAAAAGGGAGAGAGCAAGGAAGAGCTTTATGTACCATGTATTGCTCTGACATTTCCCAAGAACATCTCATTCTTCTAAGAATGATCAAACTGTGCTTTTCCTTAAATCTAAACCAGCTATTTTCTTGTTCACTATGTAACATTACTCATCTATGAGAAGAGTGGGCAGGAGGAGTATCTACATACAAGGTAACTTCAAGCTTCAACTCTCCACCCTTTTCAGATCCTACAAGACTCATGGCACAGGAGGTTTTGTCTTGGATATAACTCAAGTATTTGTTTCCAGAGTAACTGGGATGTGAGGGAGAAAAGCCCGAGGATAGAGACTCGCAAGCCTACACAGCCAGAAGATCAGTTTTTAAGATGAACAGCTTACCTTCTTAAGGAATTCCCGGATTTTCTCTGTATCTTTGGCAGCATAAATGTGCCACAGAGCTCCGGGCTTTTCTCGGCTTTCAGTAAAACGTTTAATTGTCAGTTCATCAGAGTCACCATCCTGTATGGTCCTAAGCACTTCTGTGGAGAGTCAACAAAGCAGTTACACTAAAGGACCTGCCCTCCAGCCACAGAAATATCCCCACAGACACCACACAAAGACTTTACCTTCTTCTTGATCAGCCTGGCCTTTGGGGATGCCCACGTAAACCATGACATTGGCTGCATCAGACACATCCAAGTGCAGGTTTGTCGTGCCGTATTTTCTGTCCTCCGGTGTTATTAAGCCTGGAGGATCAATAAAGGGGAAAAAAAGAGTAGCAGATGCATTGGTAAGACAAAGAAGTGTTACACCACTCTCAGCAGCACTTTCTGAAAAGATCAGAGAGCTTTTACTTCTACCAAAAAATGCTTCCAGAACAGCAATATGCTTTCTATCCAGGACCTTGCTCCATCTTGTGGCTTCCCAAGTGATCTGTTGACAGGCTGATACAGATCAATGTATCTCTAGCTAGCACGTATGACACATAAAAGTTGTGTTCAAGTCCTGCTAGAAATGGCCACAGCCATTTAGAAAAGAGCATTTTTAGAAACAGTCTCTTTTTCACTCTAAACAGCAGCTACTACAGAATTTACTAGCCACGATCTCTTTACTAGACATGAAGCTGTCTAATTTTAAATGTCTTTTGAGTGACAGCAGATGAACCAGCCACGGAAAAAAACTGCTCAAGGAGAGATTAAAAGCTAAATGATACAGCCCAAAAAGGAGAATAACAAAAACAATACAGCCAGAAGCAGCAAAACAACAAATACATGATGCCAGCTACAGGAAAGAGAAGCTGTAGAGCAAGTTGACTGGAAGACTGGGAATAATTACTATTGGCTTGAAACCACCTGGACAAAAAGATTTATAATAAAATAAATCATATAATGCTCTGGACATCATTGATACTTATAGGTGAGCCAAAGTCAGGTTTTCTGATCCATGGGATTAATCCAATTGTCTACAACAGCAAGGATTCACATAATCTACAGTAAATTTAAATACAAACGTGACCTTTAGACTGAAAAATTCCTTACCATATGCATTGTACATCTTGGGGCCCAAATCCGGTCGCACAAAATAGTTGGGGAGTCGAGAGGCAAGGTTGAGCTTGCCACCTCTCCTGGTGTATTCTGGCAATGGGATATTTTTCATCAAATCATCAAACCTAAAGTAATGCAGCAAAATTTAACATTAGTTACTGATAAAACCAAAAGCAGACTAAGACTGCAATAAAAGCTCTCTCCAGTCAAGAAAGTGTACTCCTTCCCTCAGGGGGTTTTTGCTGGACACCATGAAAAGTAACTAAACAAACAAGGCACAGAAATAGCAGACAAACAAATTTACCTGGAGTAATGCTATTTCCTTGTGTAATCATCTCAAGGAATATCAAACAGCCTAAGTCCACATACTTTAATATGTTTGGCCAAAAAGTAAGGTTCAACTGAACTTTGGATTTCCAAGTGACCCAGGCTTTTAGGACCAGTTTTAGGTACTCACTTTACTTGGCAACAAATACAATGAACAGCATAAAAATTTATCATAAATGGAAATCCTGCACAAGTTTTATGTCAGGCATCTCTGAGAAACAGAACTGTTCACATGTCACCAACTGCTGCTCAAAGCTGAAGCAGGTATCAAAATGTGACAGTATTCCTACTTTCCATTATTTTGGGGGTGTACCACACAAAATGAACATTTCCTCTGGAAATTCATACCGAGAGGGCATCATATCTCTGAAGTCTTCTCCTGGAGGCCAGTCCTTCAGCTTCAATACCATTGGCTCTCCCTCTTCTGTTCTCAGGCGACCTAATTTGAAGTATTAACAAGTTTTCATTTTTAATAGTTGTACAACTCAGAATCCAAAGAACCAAGATAAAGAAATCCTTATCTCAGTTTAAAATCATGTACATTCCACAACTATTCATGTAGAACTAAAGACATACAAGTCTTTCATCTGACACCAGAGCAGGGTATCACTGTCATGACAAACACATTACAACAAGAGATGTCAGACAGACAAGCAGCCTTTACTGCCCAAGCACTTCCTACAATTTAGCTCAGAAACCAGTTTGTGTTTGAGGCCAAAAGTAGCTGATGAAGCCAAACCTCTTCAAAGATAAAGTAACAGAAAAGAAAGGTGTGAGTCTTCCACCTCCCACTCTTCTTACCCTAAGTACCACATTCCCTAAGCTTACAACTAATTTAAACAGCAAAACAGATCCTTAGATAAAGATGTATAATAAACAGATAAAGTAGAACTCCAAATGCAATGGCAAGTATTAATTCTCCTGGAAAACCTCAAGCTCACCTCCTCTAAATCTATTTTTATACAAAATTACTTCAGTTCCTCAGGACCAAAAAGCACCTTCAAGTTAAAACAGCAGAACCCATTTAACCTGTGAGCATCACCTGTACGTGTTCTCATCTGTTTCACTCAGCTGGGAAAAAAAAAAAGCTGGCAGGTGAACCTAGTTGCTAGGAAGATCTTAAATTTCCTCAGAATGCTTCTCCAAAAGACTAAAGGCAGCCAAACATACTCCTGAAGGAGAGTACCTTCATGGGAATGACAGTTTCTATCCAGTCCACAATCCCACAAGCATGAATGGTGAGGACACGTTGCAGACAAACTGTCCAAGGTGAAGAGAAAACCTGGAACATCTTTTACACTGCTTATCACAAATCTGTGCTAGGGCAGAATTATTGCTGCTTAATATTTCACCTACTGGAACAAAGATTCACAGTACTTACTTGAAATATCTTCAAAACCATCCCAGAAATCCCCTACAGTAGCTCCAGTGATGATTTCATTGGTCCTGCAGTTAACCAGATCCACTTCCTGTTGGCCAAATTCCTTCCTAAAGGACTCTGGTCTCCAGAGGTCTGCATTCAACTTGTGATGCACTCCTGACACCATCACAGGCTAGGAAGAAAGAGAACATATTCTGAAGAATTATTAAACACCAAAAATTCTAACTACAACAGGGTCATACATAGAATACATTGAGCATTTGAATGTAGGCATTTTGCAAAGTAAATGCTCAGCCTGCCCTACCAGAATTCTGCCTTACCATGCATCTGAGCATTCTTTGTTTCAAAGTATGAGGCAGCTTTTCATACAGAGCCATAATTGCAGCACTGTGTTTAGAAACTGATTTAAACAGTAAAACAGATCCTTAGATAAGGATGTGTAACAGTGCTCATGTCATACATTTAATGAAGGTTTAGTGTTGCTTATCCCCACAGTGGTTGTACCTGTGCTTCAATGAAAGGACAAAGCACATGAATTGCAAATGGAAAAAGCAGGAAAATGAAAATACCTGTCCCTGCTTCCAGCACTCCCTGAAGACATTCCAATTGCTTTCATTGTTGGGATCCTGCAGACACAGCAGGCGGTTATCACATAACCAGTAGTGGGGTGTGTCAAACCCCATTATCGTGGGCTTTATGGTCAGTCCTTGAGGTTTCTTAGGCAAGTCTGTAATGGCTCTATTTTGCACCAGGGAAGCAAAAATGTCATCAAGGATTTTGGGTGTACTCTTCAGTCCATTGTCTGTCTGATAAAAAAAAAAAGAAAGGACAAAAAATGAGTGCTCTTTTCTGCTGCCTTGTCCTGCAGGCTTCAAAGAAAGTATTTGCCACTTCCAGAATTTTTCACCTGAGATCACAATCATGCAGAGAAACAAAAAACTGCAGAACTTTGCTGTCTAGAAATGCACCATGATTAAATGCCAGTGCCATTTCTGACATCTTGTCTACAGAATTCTGGCACAACAAGTTCTGCTCTGAGTTACATCTCAGCAACACTGCAGAAACTCAGGATATGCAGCAGGGAACAGGACTTGCTTTCTATCAAAAAGCAGAAATGCAGTTTCAGCAAAGAACTCTCAAGGCCAGTACTTTTCCCCACCACTCTGAAGTCACATCTGTAAGATCAGACAAAGCCCAGAAACATCTGAAGTGAACCAGTCTGCAAATGAGGGATGGGGAAGACAGTCACCCACCACAGAAGGTTCTTCCCTCCATCTGCAAGTTCATTGGTGCTTCTTTTTTGAGTATAAAAAGTATCCCAACCAGTGCACCTGCCAGACTCTGGCCTAAGGAAGTTAATCTGCTTTATCCCTTAGTTCCCAGTTCCTCACCAAGACTTGCTGATAGTACCACTAAGCTACTACTAACAGTTTCTGCCTGTCAGTGCTCTGAGTTAGTCCTTCTTCCCAAATAGGACAGAATTTTACTTACTGGGACAAGTAAGTAAACTGCCTGTGGCAGTTGTCCACAGGTTTAGAACAGAATCTAAGCCTGGAATCAACTCAAACCTGTAGGACAGAATTTTTCCTGTACCTTTCCTGCAGAAGAGTTCAACAGATTCCGCAAGAAGCCTGTGTTGTTGTTGCTGACAGGGGTTAATATTGCACTGTTGAATGTCTGCAGGGCTGCAGCTGGCTTGCCTAAGCTAGGGAGTGTCTGGAGAGGTTTATTTTCATTCTTTGAAATTGGTATGAGAAGTTTCTCTGAAATGAAGAAAGGAAAACCATGAGAAGTATATACTTTGGATTTTTACTTTCCTTTTTCAAAACAAGACACTCCTATATGCATACATGTATGTAAGTACATATATACATACATTCACAAACACATATATATAAATCTTCTCCCAATAAATGCAGATGAAATATTTCTTTTACTTAACTTCTTTCAATATTCCAAAGTTTTTAAAATCCCACATTAAAAAAAAGAACCAGAACAAAAAAAAAAACCAACCCACAAAAAATCCACAAAAAACCCCAAAAAAGCCCCCAAAAAACCAAACAGCAACAAAAAAAGTTCTCAAACTGAATTTTCAAGAATACTTGCATCAATGCCTTTTATTCCAGTTTTTAAAACAGAATAGGCTGACTCTGCCAGGCTTTGCTCCAAGCCATTGCCACGGCCAGCTCTGCAGCACAGGCACTGAACACCCATCCCAGCAGGCAGATGACCTCACTCAGAGCACAAGATACTGCTGGGGCTGACCCATATTCTTCTGACAAACAGCCACAAAGGGTTTACTCTTCACTGGTTCTGCACATACCTTTGTTTTCTTTATTCACGTTTCCACTTGTTAGGTTTGAAAACCAATTTAATGAAGGAGAAGTATTTACAGAAGCAGCTTGTTTGCTTCCAAGTGCTGACTTCAGAGGAGGATCGTGTGTAGTGACTTGTGGGCTCAGGACAAAACTGTTGTGTTGAAGGCTGGGCCTGTCTCCGGATGCCAAGTGCTGAGAAAGCAAAGCCAGAACTTGATCAGACACAAACACACTACTCAGAAAGGGAAAGCAAGCAGCAACACATCCAAATTCATTCTTTTAAAAGTAAAATGGGTTGGCCCTTCAAAACATGTGATCTCCACAAGAGGTCACCATTGCAGCTCAGGATCAGGAGATGACAGCTCAGCAGGATCTGGGATCTCCCATCTTCAGGAGCAGCCAGAGTCCATCACCTCTCAAGACAAGCACAGAGAGCCAAATTTCCCACGTGCATTTTCTGGGATTGCTTTGGGAACCAAGGGCAGTTTTAGCAGCAGTTCTCACAATTCTAGTGGTAGCTGATGCTCAGGCCAGGGCTAAGCTGGAGCTCTAGTTCAGAGCACTAAAACAGATATGAAGCATTCCTGAATTTTTCTCTAAGGTGGAAGCAAAAGTGCACTCACCTGCCAGGTCTGAGCTACACCTGCCTGAGTGCAGCACTGGCCTGGCCAGCACAATCCAAGTGCAGGATTATCCATCTCCTTTGCAGCTGATCTATTGATCATTTGGAGGTTCTAGGAACAGACTAACCAAAACCACTGCTTTGCCCTGGGATTCCTGCCTGACTGGTGGTGTTTCCTCTCTGCTCAAACAATTTTCAGCTAAGAAATTATTCTGCTCTTTTGTCTGCCTATTGCTACGTTCTCTATTTCATCTCTCATTGACTGCTGATGCTTGGTAAGGATTCTAAACATGACATAATAAAAAATGCTTCAGACTTTAATGAGCTTAAGCTCACATAACCAGTGCAGTATCTAATTCTTAAGAGGTGTAGATAAATTTAATGTAGCTGTTTATCCAGAGCCATAGGAAATCTTGATTCAGAAGACTGAAACCAGGTCAGTCATATGCTAACTTTTGATTCACCCAACCATCTTCCAGACTTTTAACACTTGACAACATTTTTCATCTCTTCTGTTCATTACTAACACCAAAATCAAATCCAACCTGCTTCTTACACTTAAGGTAACATTTGTTTTTAAAATAAGCTTATGAATAAGCTTCAACAAAATTAAAATCACTCAATTCACCCCTTTTCTTGCAAGATACTTCCAAACGAAGCCATTAATTTGTGCTCTATTTTCAAAAGCAAAAAAATACTACATCTATTTATAAATATATGTATCTTGTGGGGTTGCATGTGTCTTGGGTTTTTTTATATACAGAGCAGCAAACCTAGCAGATTGCCAGAGAAATCAGTGATTTTCCATGCTCCTCTAAATCTCAATTTTTTTCATGTTTAGTTCTTTTATGAATCCCAGTGCTCTTCCACCTTATTCTTGTAGATGCTGCATGTATTGTATCTCCAGGACCCAAGGAATAGCCTACATTTCACAACCATTCCCACTCCTGTTCTTCATATCCTTCTCTTAAGGGATCTCTCAATCTAATCCCATTTTTTCTCTCAAAGTCCTCATTGAGCCTTTTTCAAGGACAGGTCACTACTGAGGCCTCAGTGTCAAAGGGACACAATGAGATTTTCCCCAAAACTTCAAGAACTCAACCAGAAAGATGACCAGTGAATACAAATTGTCCCTACACGGTGGGGTTATCACAGAGGTCAGGGCTGGCAACCTACAAAGTCAAATTAGCAGGGGCTTCAAGAACATGCAATAGACTGACACAAACTGAACTGCACAGACACAGAGGCAGTAACAATACCTGTTTTGAATCCTCCTTTAGTGTTGGCTTTGATAGTGCTTTGAACTGCTTATTTGCACAAGGACAATTTGCCTTTATTCCCCATTTTGTTCTTACGGAGTGAACAATGTCACCAACATCATAGAGAGCTGAAGGGAGAGAACCATCAGTGAGCTCACACGTAACCACAACATCCAGCAGCCACTAAGACTTTTTAAGAAACTGTGTGTGTTGTGCAGATCAACAATGATATGTGAATACAGTTCATCATTAAACAAGAAGTTCTACTACTTCTCTGTAAAGGTCAAAGACAATAAAATCATATTAAACACATGAGCTATTTCTGTCTTTGGATAATAAATTCTAAGCTTTTACTAACTTTACTACTAAAATCAAACCTCACTCAGTACAATATCAACAACATACAAAAGACAGCAAAATCCTACAGAACATTTTTATGCTAATCAAATACTTCCAATACCTTTTCCAGGAATTATTTGTGTAGGCATTAGATTCTCTGGTTCATGTGCCTGCCCCTTCACACATTTAAACCAGGAGAAAGTATCTGAGTCATCGTCTGTAAAACAAGACCATCACATTGTTTTGTTATTGCATCTTTCATCCTGCTCTGGAAAGCCACATATTTTACTATTATTGATATATCCAACTACAGGTCCACAACATGTCCTTTTTGTTGGGAAGGATTTTTTTGTCTCATTTAAGGTTATCACTGACTTGCAAGTTCAATACCCACATTTTATTTCCCCTCTTCCCCCTTTGTTTCAGGTAGCAACAAGCACTCCCACCTTCATGTGAGTTTTTCTTCCTCATCCTGTAGCAATCCACGCACACACCAAAGCCACACTTGGAGCAGACCCAGTGCAGGTTGAAGATCGTGGTGTCGCAGACGTCGCACATCTCGCGAACGCCACGAACCGCGCGCTTCCAGGCCACCTGTCCTGGGGGCAGCAACGGGACAGTCAGAAGTGTTAGTTCAAACAAAATGCAGTATCTGAGTGTTAAACACAGTCACTTTTTAAAAACTACAGTGATGTGACTCAGACTTGGTTTTGTATTGGAACTCTAAAAAATGCTTTTGCTGTTACAGAACAGTCCAAGCAACCAAGATCACTTTGCTTCCCCCTGTGCAGCACCAACCACAGCTCTTAGTCCTGACATGTGGTTGCCCAAGTTGACAAGCACACTGCTGACATTCTCCTAGCTGGAAATTCCACAGCTACCCTAGGAAATAAATTCAGGTACTGCTGGCAAGCTAAGCTTAATGTGGAGCTTGCCACAACCAGCTTGTCCTTGTTCTCCATTCAGCATGGTGGGTAAGTAGCTCTCTCTCCTGCTTTTGGAAGGTTTTATGTGTTTCCAAGTGTGTATCTGATCTTCTCAGAAGGGTGAACTTCCTTCTCTGAAGCACTGACTGCTGCTGTTCAAGTTTCCTATGTACTCACTATATTCCCCTTTCCTCACCCCAAGCAACTTCTTCAGTTCACTCAAAACATCCCGAACATTGACAGTATCTTGCAAAAAATTAGAAGCCCTTTCAGTGCTGTATTATTTTTCTGTGAGTCTGCGATTATGCAAGAATTATTTTAGCCTGATCTCCATTTCCTTATGTTGCCAGCTAGAAAACTAGACTAGACAAAAAGCACACACCTGCCTCCTCCTACCACCTTCCACACTTGTAACTTCTGTGAAACTTTCCTGCCCACAATGTTTCTTAATTTTAAAAGCAAGTTATGAGAGACCATGTCCTAATGCATGCTAAAAAAACCATACCAGGATCCAAGACATCTGTTGCTCTTCTTATGAATAATGCCCATTGACTATGTATGGAACAACACTGGAATAGCTTAGCACAATTTGTTCTTTAGTAGGAGGTAAAAATTGTTTGACTACTTGCTTCATAATTCTTCCAAGAGACACAGGTCTAAATATCACCAGCTCCATTCTTTGTCTTTTAAAACATACACTATATTTATCGTTTTGTAGGTCAACTCTCCAACTTCCCCCAAACAGGATGAAGGTTTTTTGTTATCTTTTGAATGCCATGTCGTATCTTTTCCGAATCTTGTCCCTTTCTACTCCTCCTATTTTTTGGGTTCCTCTCTGTAGTTTGATCCTGTTTCCTTTTGGCACTTGGTGGCCAAGGAACAACATGACCTAGCAAGTTGTTCTTCTACCTTGGTCAATCTTTTACTACACAGGGATAATTCACTTAAATTTACCATAACTTAAAGTCATGGTAGCAGAAGAATCTCCCTGTTTCCTGTGCTGACTGAGCACTCTCCCACTGAACTGTTCAAGGAACACCACATATCTAGACTGTAAATTACTTCTTTCCCACCCAGGGCATTCAAAATAACCTCCATATTAATGAAAGTGAGTTCCCTTGCTCTTAAATCAGTAAGGGCAATAAAATCAAAGGGGAATTAATGAGATTTTGCTCCTTTCAAGCCAATTCCAAAACTCACACACGTCTGTGCTTTTTAAGCAGAGGATGTTTCTGGTAACTATGCCAACAGATGCATCCTCTGCTATTAAGAAACACCACACCTCTCCTTTGTTTCATGAATTCCACCCAAAGCTTCACCCTTCTGAAAGGGTTTCTGTATTCCAGGCTGTATACCTCACCCTGGCTACAAATAATTTGGTTCCACAGGCCTGAATATGTTGCAGGTCAAGAGAAGAGCAAAGCTTCCAGATTCCATGTAGCCCAAGGTAAGATCCCCCAGTGAGTATTTCTGGAATATCTCAAATTTTCCCTCCCCTTCTGAAGGACATTCAAGCCTGTTCAGCTTTTTTTCTTCTTTCAGAACAGTGGAATGACTGCCAAACTGAGAGGATCTTTATCTAATGTCAACACTCCCCAAACACAGCAGACAGTGGCAATCTCCTCAACCGTGCTGCACCCCGGTCATGCACTTAAAATCCAGAAAACAAACAGAGTTTTAGGAGTCATTCTACCCCAAGAAGTGATTATGCAAGGTCACAGACTTCCCCATTTCTCTGCTCACATTTGCTACAGAAATATTTTGTGGCCAAACCCCTGTGTTTAGGGGGGCCAAGTTTGCCCTCTCCACACTAATGAACCTCCCCAATCAGTTACCCCATCACCAGCACCTCTCTGGTCTATTCCCAGTAGGGCTGCACACAATCACTTCTAAAAGTGCTACTGGAAACTTGAAGGTGGAGGAAAAATCTCTCTTTTACTGACAGACAGCATAGGTCCATGATGCAGTTACAATAAAATAGGACCAAAGCAATCTAACAGACCCTGTGCAAAGTAAAATCCTTATTTCATTTACATGTCAAGACTTTGTTGTCAGCTACCTGCTGATTTCATTTTTTTTTTTTTTTTACACTTGGTAACAGGAAAAGTAATTTGATAAATTGAGGAACAACTTCTGACAAAGAAGGGGGGAATTACCCTTCCCTTTGCCCCTCCCTGTGAGGAGCAGAGTTGTAGACACTAGTTCACAATGGCTCTTAACCATTCCCTCTCTGAGAGGAGAAACACTCAAGTCTTGTATGACATTTCCAAGTCCATGCAACTTATTTTCACACAGAAGCTTAAAGCACCAAGTAAAGCACAAATACAAGTTAATCTTACTGTGTGGTTCAATCGTTGACATGACTTCCTTTTCAGATATCACCAGCTGGCAGAAGTGGTCTCCAATGTTGGCGAGGATGTACTTTGCTGTGTCCAGATCTAGCCCCACAACATTTTTGGATAAAGGTAGCCACAAACTAATAGCCTCAGGGTCGTACTTATTTGGAGTTAAGAAACCTTCCTCACGCAGTATTCCATGCTTATTAAACTGCAGCCTGATGAAAAAGGGGGAAAAGGAGAAAAAACCCTCATCACCTCAAATGCTGTACTGGTTTAAATCCATTCCAATCAGTCAATGCTTGATTTGCAAATGTGTGTATGCCAATGAACTTACTCAAAGGTTACAACAGATATGGGTAAACATACCAGTCACTAGCATTAAGCTAGTGTTCAATGCACTGCTTGTTTTAAAGAAAAAAAGACTGAAAACATCCAGGTTTTTAGTTAGGAAATCTATCTTACAACAAGTGCAGTGTTGGGGTTTTTTTATTCGCACAAAACCAAATCAGGTTTACAATTTTCAAAATGCACTGGCATTAAGGACCACATCTAGAGATGGCAACAGCAATAATTTTATCTAGGATGACGTCCAACTCTCAAGAGAAGTTAGAACGCCTTAAATATAGAATATATTTCAGTAACAATTCATTTGGAAGCAGCTGTCAAAAAACATCAAGCAAAATTTGAGTAAGATATATTCTTGAGTGACTCTGGGTAGGTGGAAAGAATGAGATCTATACTGTTAGTAGGGTCTTAAATGGAAAACATGAAGAGTTCTGAATCTTTTTACTAAACACTGTAGAGGAAAGTTGACTTCTGATGACAACATGTGCTCACTGTAGTGTTAAGGTGGCAGGAGAACATGTACTGGCAGCTGCTGTCATCAGAAAAATGCCATCTTTAGATTTGGCAGATTTCATATTCAATAAAAAGGGACAGTTCCATCAGTTTCAAGTTCTAAACCAAAGGATTCATCTGATTTGAACTGCACTGCAAGTCTGGATTGTTACCCTGAGAGGATGAATTAGCATAGTCTGTTACGCTGGTGTCACACATCAGATTATACAAAAATCTGCTATAGTAAAATCTCCAGTCTGAGGTTAAGTAACAGATTAGTACACATCTGCATTTTTTTAAACCTTTAGTAACAAAACTGAATTCTAGTGGGTGCACAGATTAAATGTTTCCATGGCAAGCCTAAATGTCTCCAGCTGAAAGCCCATAGCAACTTACTGCAACTCTTCCACAGCTGTGGGTTCATGGTTAACATTTCATGGGCACAACCACAAAACTTTGGGAAACCAACACGGAATCTACCCTCTCACTACTATCTCCAATTCTACCGAGCTGCAGCACTCAAACTAAACTCATGTTATCCTACTGGCACTCAGCCCAGAACAGCAAAATAAAGAGCTCCAAGTCCTGCCAAAATATTTTCTACTCAAATGAAGCAGTTGTACCATTTCTAAGGGCTAAAAAACCATAGGCAGCCACTCATCAGTGGGGTATATTGGTCTTATAGCTAGACACCAACATTGAGAAGCTTTGAAACAGAGACCTACACGAGACCATTCTGGACAAATAACTGGGGTTTTTTAACCTTTCACATTTAAGGAATACCAAGGTGTTTAAAGTATCCAAGTTGTTCTTACCTCCTGAAGTGAAAGAACCGGCAGAAGACGGTGGAGTCTCTCTGCTCCTTGTTCTTGCGGTAGCTGTCCAAGCGGCACTCGCGGCACTTGTGCAGGTGAGGGGCGATGTTATTGCAGGAGCCATCCTGCACAAATGCCTCCCCACTCTGCTGCAGCTTCTTCACCTTGGCAGCGTCAGATAAAATGGACTTGCGAACAATTACTGCAGGGAAGAGCAGCCAGGATTAGAAAAGCCTCAGTTTTTCACACAGAAGTGCCGGCAAATGTATTTTAGAGAAAGATCCAGCTCAACTTTTCCTGTAAGTTTCACTTTACATTGAAACAAAGTTATGCTAAAAATATTCGCAGTTGGCAGAAACCTCTTTTCCAGTCAGCAGGAACTGTCTCAAGCTGCAGTTCCAGTGGAGTCACACAGTCTGTGGACCCAAGTTTAAGAGCTCCTTCTACTTTTTCACAGAGGAGCATTTTGAAAGAACATCTGCTTTCAAAGGAAGTTCTTCAGCCAGAGCTGGAGGCCAGAGCAGATGAGGGCATACAACAACCACATCTCACAAGAAATGGGGACAGAGTACAACCTGGCCATTTCTCAGTCCTGTTTTCCCCCTCCATGATGCAACAGCTTTCAGCATCTTACTGTAACAGATGCCAAACATTTCCCTTCCTCCTACACTGCCAGTGAGGCCTTGCAGGGGACACAACAGCAACTGCTTGGCTGGCTATGAATCCATGCTAATTATGGAACAGCACATGGTAATCCAAGACCAAGCAACAGGAGACTGGGGGGAAAAAAAAAAAAAAAAAAAAGAGGTGGGTATGTAGGGAGATTCCCAGAATCCTGAACAATCTGCAACACCACCTGATGCACTGCAGGACACATGACACCAGGAGTGGAGCTCCTTAAACAACCACAGCCTTTCCCCTTCTGTCCCACATGAAAACCTGAAGAGCTCACCACATGGAAAAGAGGAACAAGGTGGGTGGTTTTGGGGCTGGGTGCGTTTTAATTTTTGGTGGTGGTGGTTGGGCTTTTGTTTGTTTTGCTCTCATGACAATTTTTAAATGAAAGCCCCTCTTGAAAAGAGCTTCATTGAGAACAACTTCCACCCCTCACCATGTTTGTAAAATTTAGGACCATTGTTAAGAAAGGTAGTCTCATTTTGCCATCAGCATCTGTATTCCAAACAGAACCTTGGTTTTGTAACCTCTTCCGCCATTCTGTTCTTGCATATATTTTGTAACAACTTTTTTCTAAAAACTAATGATTAGTCCTTTTCCTTTATCAGGAAAGGGTGTTTCTGAAGTTTATTGCATTCCCCTCATAAAAGAACATACAAATTACTCAAACTCCTGATTTACTCACGCAATTTAAATTACTAATTTTGCACATGTAACCTCCTAAGTAGTTAGACAGAAACTACAAGGACTTTCAAATGACAGGAAAGTTTAGAAACACTTACTATTATCCTGGACCTTGGCACTTCCAGTCCAAAAGCTTTCACTTTCACTTCTGTCACAAAGAATCTCATTTGAACTTCTTCTAATAAAAAACTCCACGTCTGCGAGTTCATCAATCTTGCTTCCTTTGTGGCTGCTGTGGCTGTTGCAGCTGCTTTGTGATTTAAGCCCACACTCATTGAAGGGCAGAAGATGAGCATCTGAGGTTGAGGGCCTGCAATCTAAAGTTCGCTGCAGTTCAACAGTGCCACTGCCTCTGGGGATTGCTATGGAAGGGTTGGGATGCTGCAACTGTTTCACGGAAATGCATTCCTTGGGAAAGTTTGTTGTGGCCTTCATAAGAGGTTCATTAGTATTCTTCAGGTTGGTTCCTTTTTCATTAGCTGAATCAGTCAAAGATGAAGATCTTGAGGTTGTCAAAGATGTATATTTACCATTCTGATCACTAGGATTTTGGGTTTGTTCTTTAGACATAAAAGAAACTTTAGGAAAGGCTGTCAGATCTTCCTTCAATGGTTTAATTCCAGTATTAAGACAGGAAGGATGAGTTTCCGGTAGGCTTCGTCTACATGTGCTGAAACAGAACATGCAATAATTAGGGGAAAAAAGGGTGTCAAACAAAGCAGGGCATCAGCTGCTCAATCTAGTCACACTTAAAGCTCGAAAGAATAAATTTAGTTATTTAATTATGTGCTTTGAGTTCTGCTGTATAAGTATTTTAAATTTTGTGTGAGGCTAAAAAAGTTTGTATTTTTCAGGTGTTTTTTCTGGTTTTGATTTTTTTTAAGAGTTATAACAATAAAGCTCTACACCCACATAGGCACACACAAATTTGTGTACTGCTGTTACTCCACTACCTGCTCTCACAATTAAATAGTTGCTTTCTCATTTTCCCCATGCAACTGCTGAATAACCAAATGCATTTCATTTGCATGTCTGTGGCAAGATTCTCAAGGAACTTCTGACTGGCACCACAAGTCTATGCTGGAGACTGTAAAACCTCTCTCACAAAAAAACCGTTAAAAATCGTATTTTCCACATTCAGCACGTGAAAAAGAGGGACAAAACTAGTAGAAAAACCCCTATAGCACTTCAAATTTGAGTTTTCCTGCCACACTATTTCTACCGTTACATTCATTTTGTGACAGAACTGGGGGTAACAAAAGTTCAAAGGCACTGGTGTTCAACAGTAATATAACTGAGGACCTGCAGCTGATCTGCAAGAAAGCAGACACCTGCCTGAACATGTTCTGGTTTTCCTGGGGGCAGGGGAGGAACGCATCTGACAAAGCAGGCACCACACCCCTGTATCCATTTACAGATGGGTACAATGAAGCAGTGACATGGGCCTGGGACACTGAAGGGCCACTTCCTCAAAGATAAATAAGAACATGGCATTAGGAAGTAAATTATATATCCAGAGCAAGCAATTCTAACACTTTTCTATGCTGGTATTAGAGAAGAGTAGTTACTACAGCTCTTAAAATGACCTCAGTGCTAAGAATCAGAATTGGTTTTGGAGTAAAGAAGTCTGCATAAGCACAAAACTGCTTCCTTACCCCTGAGGAGTTTCTGCACCAAGGTTGGGTGGTGAGTTAGCTGGCAGGGGCAGGCCTGGGTGCCTTTGGTCTTTATTTGCAGGAGTACATCCTAGCAGTGCTTCACCCAGCACAGTTGGTACTGACTGCACGTGTCCCTGACTGGGAGAAACCTGCAAAGGAGATTTGAACAGTTAGGAAAATTCAGGATAGCAAATTATGGCTTTACAGGGTTCAGCTTGGAAAGAAAAATATATTAATACTTTTCCTACCATGTTTAATAAAACCAAATAAAGACTCACTTAGTTCAAGTGATGGAAAGACTTTAAAATGTCTTTTTAAACCTCATAGGTTCCATCAAAGACTGCTCATGTTAATGCATTTTCCCCCAATTAACAACAAACTTTTTGGGGGAGAGGTATTAAGCAAGTGGAAAGGAAGACAGAAAACTGTGCTCTTTGTAACTGCCACTGCAACGATGTTTCTAAAGTAACTGGCAGTCAGAAATAGATTTCTGAGCTCAGCTGAAAATCCCAGAGAAAATTAAAACTGTGAAGTCTAACAGCATTACCAAAAATCTAGATGTGAACTTTCTTGTAGCAAGAAAAATCTTTGCACCAGGATTCTAGAAAGCGTTAAGTAAAGAAATCCTGTGTTGATTAAATCACCATCCTAAGAAATCTAGAATTCATTTAGGAATACAACAGGCCTACCAAATTAGCAAGTGTCTTTAGAACAGTAGTTTTCTGTGGGGGTCCTTCCTCAACTCCAACATCCATATTTTACTCCCACATGCTCCACTTACTGCTGGGAAGTTACCCTACAGGCTCGCTAGCATCAGCTCCAAAATATTTCCTTTTTGCTTTGGTATTACACAGCTGTCAGGCACCAAGTCAAGCTCTCAGAAGAATGTTGCAGATAATTAACTCCACACTAGAAATCAGTACTACCACATACTTACTAACAAAAAAATATGGCTTCAGTTCATCACTCCCACATATTCACAACCACCAAAATCAGAGAAACAAACAGCTTCTGCTTTCCTTACTAGAAAGCACACTCACTGTAACCACTTGGAAAAAATGGTTGCAAGGCATTTCCCCAAGAGTACAAAAGTGATAAATGATCCAGTCCTTTGAAGGAAGGCAGACTGGAATATGAAAAGTAAATAACTTCACTACTTTAAGGAAAAACTATGGTAAAACAAGTTATGAATTCAGATCATGGTAATTCTTCAGCAGGGCAGTTGAAATGTGAAATACAGACCAGCTTTGTGTGTATCAAGCAGGCTGCTCAATGGCTGAATTATGCAGAAAACTGAAAAAAGGCAAACTGAGCACCAAAGAGCTGCTAAAGGTACCCAAGCACGAGCTGTGGAAACACAAGACTGCAATGCTCTGTTACTCCATGCTGCCCAAGCTCTTCCTCAGCAGCTAATACAGGATAGCACACTCTCTTCATTGAGGCATCTTATCCTGTGCTTGTTATCTCATGCTGGTTCTTTGTGAGGTTGTTGAAGATTGCTAATGACTATATCCAGCCATTAGACAGATCTGACTCCACACAGGACTGCCTGCACAGAAGCAACACAACCCCTTCCCCCCCATTCCAGAGCTTCCTGAAGACTGGCTGCTCCAGCCTAAAATGCAGGTTTTGGTCTGACACACTGGGGCAAAATTACAGGGCAAGTTTGAAGTACTGTTCTTCAGCCAAGCCATGATTTTTCATTTGCATTTTACACTTATGTTACCCAGATTGTCTTCTGACCTTTGAGAGTTTATTTATCTCTCAGTGATACCTGGCAGGTCATTCACAAAAGAAATAAAAGTAGACATGAAAGTACTAGAAAAGTTACATTCCCTTTTTGTACTGAAACAACCTTCAACTGCTGCTTGTGCACTTGAATCCCCAAAGCATCCAAGTACAGCTGAAGGTTTTGGGTTCAAGTACAAAATAGTTAAAGAAAACATGAAAAGCAAAGGTTATAAACTTCAGAACTCCTTTGTGTTTTCTCCCATGGAAAGAATACGTGACCAGGCAGGCCAACTCCTAAGCAGGAGGAGGGGGCAAAAAGCACAGTTAAAAAAAACCAAGCAAACAAAAATCAAACTAGTAAAAAACCCAACAAACCACTAACATTCAAGGCTTAGTAGCTTTTGCTCCAATTGTCACAAGGCAAGATGTTCAATTCATGCCCAAACAAGTTTGCAAGAACTCAACACACCCTCCAGAGGATTATATTTATCATTCTACTTTCTAATCTAATCCCTATTTAAGATGTTTTGAGAAGTGACATAATCATTATGTAACAGCCATACATAACAGAGCAAGACATTACCTCAGGAGAAGATTTTGTGTGTTTAGCATCAACATTTCCACTGTTCTCAGATGACTTCCTTTTCACACCCCCAATTCTTTTTGATTTATCTGGAAGAGAAGGTGATCAAGATTAGTCTATCACAAATAACCTACTTAGTGTTTGAAGGACAGAAAGTAATAGGTCTTACCACATTTTCCATTGTTGTCATATATGATTTCAACATGAATTAACTCTGGATCAAGAGTTTTTAAAGCTGGAATCTTGAAAAGGAACAGGAAACACATAAGCAGCCATTCAGAGAGGTGAAATTCTATTTGAATATATTTATCTTAGATGTGGTGGTATGGACTAAGCTTAGACACTTAACTTCTAGGTTCTTTGAATACCAAGCTGAATTTAACAACATCCCTTGTGACAGTGTCTCCGCATAAAAACACAAACTGGTGCTTGAGAGCACTGTCTGCACAGCACAGAGAGCAGAGAAATCAAGATCATGTTTGCTTCACTCTTCCAATAAAAATTCCAGGTCTCCCTCATTTTTCACAGAAGGACATTTGTTGTTTAATCATCTACCAGCAGCATAAAGAAACACTTTGGGTTATATTGTTCTGCACTACACTGACACCCATGTTTGAAGATTACAGTAAAGACAGAAATAAAAATGGTATTGGTGGAGATATAAATAAAAGTTTGCACCTATTCCCCATATCCATTTGTACACCACAGTAACTGGTTCCTACCTCCTGACAGTTGACTTCTAGAGTTCTTGTAGCTGGATTACCATTGACAACAACTGCTGTGAACCACTGAGTAGAAGGATCCAAGCTATAAATCCTGATTTTTGAACCAATGATATTTTTTCCACCTTCAAAATTGAAAAAAAAAAAGAAAAGAAAAAAAAGAAAAAAAAAAACGGAGCTTAGGACAAAGGAGGTATGAAGATGACCACAGTTATCAAAATGAATTTTTCCTGTCCTTACAGCATGGGAAATGAAAACTGAAAGATGCAATATTTACCTTTTTATAAGAGACATTCTCAGCATGTGCAAGCACAGGACTACAGATATGCTGGTATGAACCCAGTAATTAAAAATTTAAAGCTGACAAACAAAACTACAATTTTAAATTTGACTAAAAAAGGAAGCCTCTATACAACACCTGAAAGTTTTCACAAACAAGCAACAAACTGGAAAAAAAAATCAAATTACTTGAAACAATAAACAACTTGATATAATTTTGTTCAGAATTACTGCAGGGTTGATATATTTCACAAGTACCAGGCCATCTGTAAGTGCCTAAATTACATACTCACAAAAGAAATGCCTGAAACTTAAACATCTACAATCCTTCACAGTTTGCATTCACTGCTGTGAGACTAAAATCAGTATTTTTAAAAAGCTTTTATCCCCTAGAACAGATTACCAATTAATTAAACCAACACTGCAAGGATTTCCCTTTGGACTTGAACATTTATTGCCAGAGTTTTCCCACTCCACAATATGTTTGTACCTTGGACCAAGCGTGTCTCATCAAGGTGTTTCTTAACCAGAGCCTGAATTTCTTCATTTACATTTTGATCATCCTTAAGAGAAAGCCTGGAACTGTCCACATCCTATTTTAAGAAAAAAAAAGCAATTTGCATTCAGGGTACTGCTTTTAACAAAATGTCACAATATTTAAAGATGGCAGCAATTCATACAAATCCAATTCTCAATAATCTGTGTCCCATCAGTTCTAGGATGTTGGACTGGAGGCAGACATCAACTTCTTACCACTAATTTGCAATAAGCATCTGCAAGACAGACTGAAGTGAGCTCTCCAGGTCCACTTTAATATTGTTCTGAAAATAGCCCAGCTCTGTTGTACTACATTGCTAATGAGCACTAATTTTAATCGAACCATCCATTCTTAACTTAGGATTTTAAGTTCTCAGAAGCAGCAACGTATTTGTCCTGAGCAGACACAAATGAAAATATTTTATGTTTCTATTTACAATAATGCCAGGATCCAGTCCATCTCAAGACACCATTATAAAATGTTTATATGAATGAAAACAGTCAGCCACATATAAATTATTCATAATTCTTCAGCATAATGTATGTATACTATACAATATTTTTTTTTCCTCTTGAATTCTTGAATGAGAATTGATTCTGAAATGGAATGGTCAGAGCAAGTTTCCACCCAAGACTCAAAAAGTGCTTATGAGGAAAGAGTTTGGGGTTGGGTTTTATCTTTTTGCCCCAGGCACTGCTCTGGTATTTTTAAGAGGCAGAAGACTGAAGACCTAGAAGTCAATGAACTGTTATTCAAGATGCCAGTAAAGCAATCTTCTCCACTGCAGCGCTGAGATAAGGCTTCTGCATAAAGAGATCTCTATCCTGCTGTTGAGCCAACACAAGCAAGACAACCATCTACAACTCAAATTTGGCTTTTAGTGACTCTCTTGCCAGTTTCTCTAAAGGACTCGTGTATTTGCTGACTGTTAACAAGTCAAAGTAGAACACTAATGATGGCACTACTTGCACTCTCAACATGGAACATCCATTACTATTTCAGACTGCTTACAGGTCTTGGGAATAGTTTCCTAAAAATGCTAAATCCTTATATTTAGCAGATACTATTCTTTCAAACACCTGCCCAGCCAGTCACAAGGGACAACTGTTTCAACCCCTGTACCTAATTTTCACTAACAAACTTTCCTCTGGTGCTCAATAAAGGGACTGTAATTCAACCATCTCATTTACATTCTGCCCAATTCCTCATTTGTTTAGGATTAGCAGTGATGTGCTTCTGTTAAATAGCAAGATTTATGCCAGACATTCCTGCAACTCTTTGCACAGTAATGACAGTAAGAAAGGGAAACTACTCCAGGTTATCCCCCAATCCACATGATGCAACTGCTGTCACCTGAGCTGAATAACTGTCCTGGCACTCTCCCTCATCCAGCTCTCCTAAGTGACCATGTCCTGAATCAGCTTCAGCAGGTTTTTAATCAGACACATTACATTCAGAACTGATATCTATGAGTTACAGAAATCAACACCTACTACAAGTTTTTACCCATCTGAAGCTTGAATTTAGATTACATTAACTTGATATATCTTAAATACCAAGAAAAGAAATGCATCTTTACAGTGCCATTCAAGGTTACCTGGATGGGCGTCAAGAGGTCTTTAGAAAGAAAAACACATTTCTCTTCACCCAGATAGCGCACTGAAACCAGTGATCCCATTCCAGCCTTGTCCACCAAGGACTTGTAGGTCTAAAAAAAGTGATAAACATGTTCTCAGAAACAGAGTAAGATCTCATCATTCATCATTTGCATTTAAAAAATTACTTTAATTTTGCTTCTATTTCTCTGTTAAGGTACCACATCTACATGCAACTCCTGAAAACAAAGCTAGTTTCCAGTAAAACTTCTAATACACACCTAATGAAGGAGTTACTGCACTCTACTTGAAATTAATTTCATTTATCAGCATGAATTAGGAATTCAATGCAGGTGGCTGTCATTAACAATTAATTAATCATTCATCTCCACATGAAGAATGTGTTAATATAATAATTCTAATTATGGATATATTACTAATAAACCTCCTTATGGTAGACTGGGGAAATAACTAGCAAATCAATGAATGCCTGCAGCATAGTTTACACTAAAGTTCTCAAAACTTGTGCAACACTGGTAATATACCAAAACCTTAATTTAGGCACATGTGATGACTTGGACAGCCTCACAGTTGCTGTAACACTGCAATGCAATGATGAAGTTGTGTTCAGGTACACCAAAGGCTTTAAGAACAGACAAGAAACAAAAATTTCATTTAAAAGTTTCCGAAAACTTCCTAATATGTTCAAAGTTAAATTTTGTCTAGCAACAGTAACAGATCTGAGAGGACAGGCACCAGGAGCCCGGAAAAACAGACATGGCAAGAGTAACTCCTCCCGACCTGAAAGGTGTAACTGAGCCCCATTTAAGAAAAGGAAACCATTCTGTAGGGGAAGAAGGCCTGTCTCTTATCAGCCCTTCAAAAACCCAAACAGATACTCTCTTGCCTTCACCTCAGTTAGGACAGCACTGGCAGAGGAGCAGGACCCCCACAGGAGGGACAAGAGTCTCCCCAGAAGTTACAAGAGTTCTACAAAGCTACTCCATTTGTCAGAAACGTTCTCCCATATACTTGAATCAAGAAGTTGTAATCAAGTTTTAAATAAATTAATCCACACACCTCTTTTGTGACCTCTGCTTTCCTGCCCTGGGTGATGATAAAGGGACAAAAAGTCTTTTTTTGCCAAGGCAAGCTCCAGCACTGGCCTACATTTGGTCCTACATCTTCCTCTGCAAAATGAGCTTTGGAACATGCACCCTGCATGAACTGACCCATCAAACACATCAGGAGGAACATCTTACACCAAAGCTGAAGACAAGTGTCCAGTAAGAACTATGCAGATACTTGGAAATGGACAACAGCTAAGTTTAAATAAGCAGGTTTTCAGAACAAGCTATCAGCAAAATCTACCAGTGGAACTGCTGATATTAATGCACAGCCCAGGAAATAAAATTAAGGATTTATATTTCCTCCCATTCTATTAGGTACTACTTCCAGTAAATATCTGCTTAGATTGACTCTGCTTAAGAAAGAAAGACCACCTAAAAAGCAGCAATACAAATTACAACACACACTCTATACCTAGCAAAGTTAAGAGTATTAAAAATCAGACTACAACTTCAGCATAATTCATGTTCAGCAAGTTTACATGTTTGCATCTTCACTTATCTCACCACTTTCTTGAGTAGCAATAGCCAAAGTAGTCAAGTGCAACTGTACTGGCTGAATACATTAGGAAATGTTCCCTGTTCAACTCTCCAGGCTAATTTGCCTATTCAGCCATGCATGGCAGGTACAGAAGGCTTAGTTCTCTCCTTGTACAGCGTAGCTCCAGCTTCTGTATGCAGAAAATCTAAATCTCACAAATCATTTGTGCCAGGCAGGCATCGCGTAAGAGTAATCTGAATTATTTTTGTCTCAGGATCAAGAATCACTGTAGCATTAACCGTACTTGAGGCAGAGTCAAACAAAAATTTAAAATAAAAACACAGGCTATTAGAAACCTATTATTTACAGTTTTTCTCTCTATTCTTAAGAGGAATTTCATGGAAGAAGTAACAAAACATGAGACTAGAGGGAGAATGAATTAACAACGTACAGAACAGTGGTTTGAGAGAGAAGCAAAGTCACAAAAATACATTCTTGTGTCCACAAGCACAACACACCAACTTCAAACAGTGAGGAGCTGTCAGCTCGAGCTGCACAATGAGATTTCCTCCCTTCATAGGAAACCCAAGAGTGAGGCTGCACTCAAGAAATTCACACTGGTGACAACACTGTCCCCAGAAGGTGGAACTGCAGAACCCAAGTGAGTCAAGCCAAGAGTGTACTTGCCATTGCAGGCCACTGGACAGGAGGCATGGATTGGGTTTTTCTTTCAGCCAGCACCAGCTTTTGCTCCACCAGGAATGCTATCATCATATGGCTGTAGACTTCTATCCATCTTCGCTTTTCCCACGATTCATCATCAAATTCTACACAAATCTACAGGAAGGAAGCAAAGTGAATGAGTGACTACCCATAAAATCCAGACACACTCAACATGGAAAAGATAAAACCACCAACTTACTCAAAAATAAAAAAATCACTGAAAGTACTTATAATTCCAGCATGATTACTGCCTGTCACATAATCAGGCAATCACCAAAGCATCCAAGCTGACCCAGTATTTTATAAGTTACAGTCAATGTTAACTGGTTTATCATCATTACTGCCACATAAAATATTAATATTTACATTTAACTTTACAACTTCCCATCAAAAAGTTCTGGGCTGCTCAAGGACAGTTAAATGTGTTAACACTGCCACTGGTGTTTACAAGCAGGGAAAAATACACACACCCCTAAGGAGTCCACTAAAACTAAAGGACTGCCTACAGTAGTGGCACATGGATTATCCACAAACCCTAGAGCACTGGAATAAACCAGCTGTTTTTTTCCAGAAACATTTTAGAAATACCAATCCCGAAGAATAACTTCAGCCAATCTATTGAAAGCACAAATGACAGTGGGACAGTAAAGGTGATCAAATTATGTAACATGAAGAAGGTCACTTCCTGTCTGCTTTTAACAGCAATTTATCCTTGCAAATTTCAGAAACAACTACGTAAATTTTTCAAAAGAAAAACAATTTCATGGCAAAAATATGATGGCTTGACCAACATCTTTGGGATGGCATTACCCTAATTTCAAAGGCAACGTGGGAGATCAGCAAATGATTGGGAAAGACCACAAATACAACTTGGCCTGAGTACAGAACTGGGACATCTTGGTAGAGGACTCTACTCTTGGGAAAAATCAGAATTCCCTCTCCCCAAAGAATACAGCAATCCAACTTAAACACATCCTACAAACAGCACAGAAATCTCAGCTAAGTGAATCTTAGAAATATTTCCTGGTGTTTTATCGTCCCTCTCAAGGGAAAGGCAAGTGAAAACACGCACACAAACAGCATCACCACAGCCAGGAGTCATAGAACTAATGGGTGCAGAAATGAACTCAGTAATTTTGAGGTGCACAGAAACAATGAAAGAGATAAGCAAACAACTACCAGAACCAGAATGGCTTGTTTTGTGTACTGCATCAACACTGCACACTCAGGAAAAGGCAGCTGAGAAAATAATTTCAACAGCAGTTGACAGTCCTTCCATATGAAACAAAAATGGAAAGAAATACTTCTACTTTTTTACAGTAGAAATACTTAACCCCCCCCTCTCAGTCCATTACTAGGTTGGGTTTATCATGCTTCCACAGAGCTGTGAGAGGAAAAGGAGGTGGGATGTGTTTTGGGACAAAGTCCTCCACACTTCCATTGTCCATTCTGCAACTTCTTTAACACTTCAACTGGAGAGCACATCAACTCAATCGCTTCTGGCAGAAGCGTAACCAGCTACAAAGCTCACAAGAGAGCCCCCCTCAGCACCTGCTTCTTCTCCTTCTTTGCAGAGGAAGCCCTTAAGAGTTTTCTGCACCACCAACCTCCCCCTCACTACAAGCACGGCACTGGGCACGGCCCCGCGCCCAAAAACGGACAAAGCTCCACCCCTGCCGCAGATCCACAACAACAAGCTGATAACAAAGTTTACGCTTTCAAGAAAGTTAGAAACGCCCATAGTTTCTTTCTGTTTGACAAGGAAGGGGTGATTCTTCGGTTAATGAGAGGTCACCAAGGTCTCACTAACAAAAAAGAGGAAAGGAGACAGTTTAAACGGAGAGATGGGGCTGTTCTTGCTGTCACAGGACAGCCACCGAAGTCCTCCGTAGAAACAAGGACAATGTTCAAGACGCCGCTGCTACAACGGAGTTTTGTCCTTGGGGAATAAGCACTCAGTCTATACTCCACTAAGTGCCCAGACATGGCTGAATACTTTTAACGACTACAGTTGCCAAATAAAGCCCCTTAACAACTTCACAATCAAACCGTAAACATCGCTTGACTTCCACACAAAATACGCAGCTGACCAATTACGCCAAGCTCGCAATAACCGACTATGTGTTCAAAAAACCACTTGGTAATCATTAATAAGAGGCCACCACGCAAGAAGAGTCCGAGAGACCTCCAACACCAGGCATGAATTCGGTACGACTTTAAAAGCTAAGTACTTGTTCATGACCAGCTACTCCGAAGAGCAGGAAAGAAAAGTCACCAATCCCAACAACACTGGAGGGTTTCGGTTTCAACTCTGGGGGGCAAAAACCTGTTCACAACTAGCAAGACCTCCAATTACCTTTAGGAAATAAACCATACGCATAGTGGGTGCGGTAAAAACCTGCTTTTCAAAATGCCGGTGGAAAAAAGCACGTTTATATTTAGTTAAATTCCTGGCATTAGTACAAGCACGTCGGGGACTCGGGCAGGGGTGCACGTTTCCAAGCGTGCTGGCCAAGGCGCCCTCTCCCCCCATGAGAGAGCAGCATGTGCACACACGTGTACGCACACCCACACCAACTTCCCCGGTCACACTCTCGATTTAGCAGCTCTCTCTCTCTGAAAGTTCCCGGTTACCTTCAGGTCTTGTTTGGATATGTCCGTGTGTGACACAGCCCGGATCCTGCCCGACTTCCAGGGCCATTCCGAGATGAGGCTGGCGTCCCATGTCCTGTCCTCCTCCTCCGACAGGCAGAGGAACCTCTTCCCTACGAGCAGCGACCAGCTCCCCTCGAGCCTCAGCACCATTTTAACTCATCGGGAGGCCTTCAGCAAGGAAAGCGACGGAAGGAGGAGAGAAACACAGGGCAGGGCGGTGAGCGCTTCCTCCTTCCTCTCCCGGGCCTCCCCCCCCCGCTTGTCCAAGTGGCTCCAGCCGGAGCCNACCGCCGCCGCGGCCAAGCGACACTGTCGGCGCCGCGGCGCGCACACGCCCCCTCACCCGTGCGCGCGCCCCCGTCCCGCGCCCCTATTGGCTGCGCCGCGCCAGCAGGGCGGGGCCAGCGGCGAGTCTCCTGCCCCGATTGGCCTAGAGGGGCGGGGCCCGCGCGCCCGGACACGCCCCC